>OX578149.1:35707712-35977712 GCA_951213105.1 Amaurobius ferox | reverse complement strand
AAAATTGGTGCATACTAATTTTTAAAAGTGCTATACATACTAATTTTTAAAATGTGATAATCAAACCCATAGTATTGAAATTTAATTTGTAACAATACATATTTCAAGGTTGATAGCAATCTCTAAATTTTGAATATAAAAAATTTAAGAACCCCCTGGAAAATATCTTGCATACACCCATGAATACATAGATCTTAGTTTTGGTTTTAATCAGATAATAATTGAGCTTTTCTCCTGCAGATATTGCTTATCATTAAAAAAGAAAAAAAATCTGATGTGGGCAACACATGTCTTTCCTTATATAATGCAATGAATTTACTACTTTTACAGCCAAAAAAATAGGTTTTTCTTATAGTAGATATTTATATTCGCTCCAAGATATGGAATTTTCGACAATTAGTCGTCATTTTCATTGATTTAGCGTCATTTTAATCCATTTGGCGAGATTTTCGTTAATTTGACAACATTTAAAAAAGTCGCCAAGTTGGAGACATTCCACCAAATTCGTCGCCAAAATCTCGCCAAGCTTTACTGACGGAGAAATAAGTTATTCTTAAAGCAGATAAATGACTATTGGCGTGCAAATACAAAAGTATTACTCGAAGTATTTTTTCTCATGAATGGAATGAACTAGATCCACGAGAATGATGTCACCCAATTTATCGCATGGTATTACATATGAAAAGTGAACATGTTTCTCAATAGGAAATATATATTTTCTATTTTATATGCCTTTTTGACAATTTTTTTGAAAAATGTGCAATATCTCGAGAACGGTTCATGCTAGCGTTTTAAAATTTATGTTAATCGTTTTCTAATGAAACATTACATAAGAAACGTCTATTTGCGTAACTTTATTAGCGGTTTTGATTTTTTGACGAGTTTTTCAAAATTTTACTCGAAAATTTAGGGGGTTCTGAACATTCGATTACGTCTAAAAACAATAGGCTTCCAGTGTTTACGGAGTGTGATTTTTGTACAAATTTCGTTCGAATCTGTCCATTCGTTCGTCAGTTATCGTCTCCACAGACTCACTGACACACACACACACACACACACACACACAGCCATCACTTCAAAAACGTCTGATTCGTGTTCAGGGATGCTTGAAACGTGCTCTCCCGTCGAAAACGTGAATTCGAATTTTCGACCCCGTCACAATAGTTTCCTTATACATTATGTATATAAGGGAAGTAATAATATTGACCTTATGAAACATTGTTCCGGAATTTTAATAGAGGCAAAGGTCGCTGTACTTTGGGGTCGCAATATAGTGAGTCAATTGAATTTGAAAAAAAATAATAACATTTTATAATTCTATTGATAAGAGTTCACTTAAGTTACGAATATGATCGATTTATGGAGATTTTTTTTTGTACTGTGAATAAAATGTTGTAATACAATCTTATGAAATATAAGAACATTTTCAACAAGTAATAAACGCCTTCGTGTATGCAGATTTAAAGTTTGCTCTTTCTTGTTTGCATTTTAAATTCTTCTTCCTTGTTTATATTTTAAATTTTAGTTCCTCTTTTAGTTGATTTACACATACTTTCACACACACACACACAGACATTTCTTCAAAAATGTTTGATTCGTGATCAGGGATGCTTGAAACGAGCTCTTCCGTCGAAAACTCGAATTCGAATTTTCGACCCCGTCACAATACTTTCCTTATACATTATGTATATAAGGAAAGTAAAACGGAGCCAGAAAGTCCTTGAATGCTATATTTCAATTTAGAATATTATATGTAAAAGGTCAAAATCTGATGTAATGTTTGCAATTTTCTATTATAATGAAAATTGTATATAACTTCTGATTTTATTCTTTTTATATTCTAAACTAAATGTATAGCATTCAAGGGATTTCTGGGTTTTTTTTTATTCGTTCATAATGTAAACTTAAGTATTTTCTAGTTTCTGTTACTCTCGTGTTTGAAACTGTCTAGTGGTTAAAGAGATGGACAGCGGATCTGCTGATAGCGAGTTCTGTCCTCGCATGAGGAATAATTCTTTTTCTATTACAATTATTAAATAATAAATAAATTATTTTGTCAGGGCATCTTGTGGTTGAATCCCCAGATTTATTTTAATCATCAATCCAGAGAAAGCCTTATGTTGCTAAAATTTAAAAAGGGGAAAAAGGAACCAGGAAGTATTTGAATGCTGTATTTTATTTTAGGATTTTATATGCAAAAGGTAAAAATCTAATGTAAAATTCTATTAAAGTATAATGGAATTTGGATATAACATCAGCTTTTATCCTTTTCATATAATTCTAAAATAAAATATTGCATTCAAATACTTCCTGGCTCTTTTTTTTTATTTTTTCCCAATATAAACTTAAATAGTTTTTAATTTCAGTTTACCTCGTGCTTCAAACCGTCTAGTGGTTAAACAGCTCGACAGAGAACGCGCGGATATGTTGGTAGCGAGTTCTGTCCTCTCCTCGAATTCAGTGCTTTTTCTATTGCAGTTTTATATAAACAATGGGATATTGTGAGTTCTGCGTCAAATTTATTTTAATAGCCAATCCAAAGATAGCTTTATATTGTTAAAATAAAAACATTTTCACCGCCATTCGTGGCGCAGCGGTAAAGTGCCTCTATAACTTGTGTGAAGCAAAAGTTTTTGTCGAGGGTTCTGTCCCCAGCAATTTTATCAAGTTTTTTCAGATTATTTAAAGGCAAATGTTAACATGTTAACTTAAATATACCGAAATTGAAGCTTTGGTCGACGCCCTCTTGGCCGAGAGGTTTGGGGCGTCAAGTTGCGGGGGTATAGGCTGGGAGTTCGATCCTCGCTGGGGTGGAAAGGGTATAGTTGGGAAGTTGCAGGTGTGAGTGAGTGAATGTGGGGTGGAGATGAGGGAGGTTTAAGAGGAAGTGGGAATTTTGAGATCAGTCTTCTTAGAACTTTCCTTTAACCTTTCTTCTCTTAACTTTCTTATATTTCTTACTAAATTATCTGCACGAGATGGAGGACGAGCGGTGGTTGAGTTCCGCCGTTGCTGGCGGGGTTTCTCTTCGGGCCTGCTGGCTTCGGTGTCGAACTCCTACCCTTCCTCGTCCAAAGTTCTTGCAGGGATTGTTTTGCAACACGTGACACCCACTAACGAAGTCCTGAGATGTCATGCATTTTTTAAAACAATGCATCTCTTTTTTCGTTGTGGTTCAAAGAACATATAACAAGGTCCCGGAAGTGACGCACAGGAAGTGACGCACCGGAAGTGACCTCACTTCCTGTGCGTCACGTCCGGTTCGTCATTTCCGTTATGTCATTTCCGGTCGGAAAAATAAATATTAAAATTCATTTATTATAACTAAATTCAGAGAAAACGTGAACTGTTGAGAAAATTTAAACTGCCAAAACGTCTCAATGCAGGCGAACTGACTCGAACTCACAGCCTCTGGAATGTCAAATAGGCAACATAGCCACTGAGCTAGTCAGCTCACATACACGAGATCATAATTAATCTATTTAAACGTAACGGATAAACTGATCACGAAAAATACAAAACGACACAATTTGCTGTATTCAATGCAATGCACTCGAACCGTCAGCCTCTATAACTGGAAACAGACACCAGGGCCACTGAGCCAGCCAACTCATACACAGAAAATAATAATTAATCAATCTAAACTTAATGAAAAGACTGATCAGAAAAAGCACAAATATCGAAAGGACAATATTTGCTACATTCATGTAAACGGACGGACTCGAACCCATAGTCTCTGGGATTGCAAACAGACAACATGACCACTGAGCCAGCCAGCTCACATGCCAAAAATCATAATTAATCTATTTAAACTTAAGGAAGAGATTGATCAGAAAAAGTACAAATACAAAATGACACAAATTGCTATATTCAATGCGAGTGAATGCACTCGAACCGACAACCTTTGGAACTGGAAACACACGATATGACCACTGAGCCAGCCAGCACACATGCCGAAAATCCTAATTAATCTATTTTAACTTAATGAAAAACTGATCAGAAAAAGCACAAATACAGAAAGGACGCGTTTTGCTATATTCAAAGCAAACGGACGGACTCGAACCCAAAGCCTATGGGATTGCAAACAGACAACATGACCACTGAGCTAGCCAGCTCACGTGCGAGAATTCATAATTAATCAATTTAATCTTAACGGAAAGATTGATCAGAAAAAGTACAAATACAAAATTGGCTATATTCAATGCATCCGAACCGACAGCCTCTAGAACTGTAAACAGACAACATGGCCACCAAGCCAGTCAACTCATATAGAAATTCATAATTAATCTTAATGAAGAGACTGATCAGAAAAAGCACAAATACCAAAATGACACTATTTTTTTTTAATTCAATGCGAGTAGATGCACTCGAACCGACAGCCTCTATAACTGGAAGCAGACAACATGACCACTGAGCCAGCCAGCTCACATACCAAAAATCACAATTAATCTATTTAAACTTAATGAAGAGATTGATCAGAAAAAGTACAAATACAAAATGACATAAATTGCTATATTCAATGCGAGTGAATGCACTCGAACTGACAACCTTTGGAACTGGAAACACACGATATGACCACTGAGCCAGCCAGCTCACAAGCCGAAAATCCTGATTAATCTATTAAAACTTAATGAAAAAACTGATCAGAAAAAGAACAAATACAGAAAGGACACGTTTTGCTATATTCAAAGCAAACAGACGGACTCGAACTCAAAGCCTTTGGGATTGCAAACAGACAACATGACCACTGAGCTAGCCAGCTCAGATGCAAGAACTCATAATTAATCAATTTAAACTTAACGGAAAGATTGATCAGAAAAAGTACAAATACAAAATTGGCTATATTCAATGCACCCGAACCGACAGCCTCTAGAACTGTAAACAGGCAACATGGCCGTCAAGCCAGTCAACTCATATAGAAATTAATAATTAATCTAATTAATCTTAATGAAGAGACTGGTCAGCAAAAGCACAAAAAGACACTATTTGTTATATTCAATGCGACTAGATGCACTCAAACCGACAGTCTCTAGAACTGGAAACAGACAACATGACCACTGAGCCAGCCAGCTCACATACCAAAGATCATAATTAATCTATTTAAACTTAATGAAGAGACTGATCAGAAAAAGCACAAATACCGAAAGGACACTATTTGTTATATTCTATACAAACGGATAGACTCGAACCCACAGCCTCTGGGATTGCAAACAGACAACGTAACCACTGAGCCAGCCAGCTCACATGCAGGAATTCATAATTAATCTATTTGAACTTAACGAAAAGACTGATTAGAAATAGTACAAAGTAACACAATTTGCTAAATTCAATGCCAGTGTATGCGCTCGTACTGAAACCCTCTAGAACAGGAAACAGACAACAAGACCACTGAGCGAGCCAGCTCACACACCAATAATCATAATTAACCCATTTAAGCTTAATGAAGAGACTGATCAGAAAAAGTACAAATACAACATGACACAAATTGCTATATTCATTGCGAGTTTATGCACTCGAACCGACAGCCTCTTGAACTGGAAACAAACAACATGGCCATTGCGCCAGCCAGATCAAATATCCAAAATCACAATTAATCTATTTAAACTTTATGAAGAGACTGATCAGAAAAAGTACAAATACGAAACGACACAATTTGCTATATTCAATGCGAGGGTAGGCAGTCGAACCGGCAGCTTCTAGAACTGGATACAGATAACATGACCACTGAGCCAGACAGCTCACGTACCGAGAATCATAATTAATCTATTTAAACTTAATGAAGAGACTGATCAGTAAAAGCACAAATACCAAAATGAGACTATTTGCTGTATTCAATGGGAGTGGATGGACTCGAACCCACTCCCATGGATTTGCAAACAGAGCACATGACCACTGAGCTAGCCAGTTCACCTGTAGCAACTCATAATTAATCTATTTAAACTTAACGGAGAGACTGATTAGAAAGAGCACAAATAACGAAATGACACAATTTACTATATTCAATGTGACTGGATGGACTCGAATCTATAGCCTCTGAATTAGAAAATGACCACTGAGTCAAACAGATCACACGCGGAGAATCATATTTAATATTTTTTATTTAACGGAAAGATTGATCCGAAAAAGCACAAATACCTAAATGACGCAATTTGCTATATTCAATGTGAGAGGATGGACCACAGCCTCCAGAATCGCAAACAGAGCATATGACCACTGAGCCAGCCAGTTTACATACGTAAAATCATAATTACTCTATTCTTAACGTTACAGAAAGCCTAATCAGAAAAAGCACAAAAGCCAAAACGGCGCAAATCGCTATATCCAATGCAAGCGAATGGATATACAGTCTGTGGAATTGTAAGCAGACAACATGAACACTGAGCTAGCCAGCTCATATACAGATAATCATAATTAATGTATTTACACTTAACGGAGAGACTGATAAGAAAAGTCACCCATGTCAAAATGACGCATTTCGCTGTACTCAATGCGAGTGACTTGAACTCACAGCCTCTAAAATTGTAAATAGACAACACGACCACAGAGCTAGCCAGTTCTCATAACACGGATCGTAATTAATATTTTTAAACTTAATGGGGAGTCTGATCAGTGAAAGTACAGAAACTAAAACGACTCAATTCGCTAGACTCAATCCTAGTGGAAGGACTCGAACCCACAGCCTCGTGAGTTGGAAACAGAGAAAATGACCACTGCGCCAGTCATTTGACATGTTAAAAGTCCTAATTAATACATTTAAATTTAACCAAGAGACGCAGAGATACCAAAATGATTCGTTGGACTCGAATCTACAAACTCTGGAATGGGAAATAAATAGCACGACTACTAAACCAGTCAGTTCACATACGAGAAATCATAATTAATACATTTAAACTTAACGGAGAGACGGATCAGTAAAAGCACAAATATCAAAATGACGCAATTCGCTGTACTTAATGCGAGTGGATGGACTCGACCCCACAACCTCTGGAATTGCAAACAAACAAGTCCACCGAAACAGCTAGATCACATACTGATAATCATAATTAATCCATTTAAACTTATCGGAGAGACTGATAAGAAATTGCACAAATACCAAAATGACTCAAATCAATAGGATAGGCTCGTACCAGAGAGTCTTGAATTATAAACAGACAGCATGACCACCGAAATAGTCAGTTCACATAAAAAAAACACTTATTTATCTACTTAAACTTAATGGAGAGACTGATCAAGAAAAGTAAAGACACCAAAACGACTCTCAACACGCTATACTCAGTGTTATACGATGGATTCGAACCCACAGAGTCTGGAATTGGAAACAAACAACATGACCACTGAGCCAAGCAGGTTACATACTGACGATCCTAATGAATGAATTTAAATTTGATGGAGAGGCTGATCAGGAAAAGTACAGGCACCAAAACGACTCAACACGTTATACTCAGTTTTAGTGCGCGGATTCAAACCCATAGCCTCTGGAATATTAAACAAATAACATGACTACTGAACCAGCCAGTTCGCATAAGGAAGGTCTTAATTAATCTATTTAAACTTAATGGTGAGACTGATCAGTAAAAGTACAGAAACCAAAACGACCTAACGTTAGTGGATGGAGTCGAACCAACAGCCCCTGGAATTGGAAGTAAACAACATGACCACGGTGTCAATCCTATTACATGCTGATGATCCTAATTAATTCATGTAAATTTAATGGACAGACTGATAAGAAAAGTACAGAAACCAAAACGACTCAACTCAAAGTTAGTAAATGGACTCAAACCAACAGCTTCTTGAATTGGAAACAGAGCACATGATAACTAAGCCAGCCAGTCCACAGGCCGAAGGTTCTAATTAATCTATTTAAACTTAAATGGGAGAGACTAATCAGCAAAATCACCAAAACGATTCAAAGCTACAGACTTAAATGCAGGTAAATAACATGACCACTCAGCTGGTCAGTTTACATACAGATCCTAATTAATATATTTAAACTTAATGAAAAGATTGATAAAAAAAACTACAGAAACCAAAGCGACACAACTCGCTGTACTCGAACCCACAGCCTTTGGAATTGGAAACAGACAACATGACCACTCAGCCAGGTATGTTGCATAAAGAACGCTGTAATTAACCTAATTGCAGAGACTGATCAGATAAAGCACTCGCGTCATTAGCACAAAATCCACGGAATGCTGTTTCTGAAATAAACATTTCTTAAGCGGTGAGGACAGGACTCGCTTTTAACAGATCCGTATATTCGCTGAAAGCACTTTAACCACAAGGCCGTTCGAACCGCGAATAAAACTGGAATTAGGAACTATTTAACTTTTTATTACTAAGAAATCCTTGAATGCTATATTTTAGTTTTGAATTATACGAAGAGAATAAAATCAGATTACAACAGAAAATGGAAAATATTATATTTTTTTTTTCTCTTTTACATAAAATTTATAATTGAAATGTAGCGTTTAAGGACTTCTATGCAGTTTCTGTTTTTAATGATACGCAGTACGCCCATGGGGAATATAGAAAAATATCAATTTTCATCCGGTATACATCGAAAGTAAAATACCCGAGTCATTTTTTTTATTTATGGATATAAATATGTTGGCGCTAGTGTGACGGGATGTTTTGGAAAAACTGCACACGAGCATTTATCTAAACATTCAACTTTTCTTATTTGTACTCAATTTAGCTCATATTGGTAATTTTACGAGAGGAATTCGAATATGATGTTCTACTTCTATTTCGGATGATAATAATTTGAACAAAATATAATTTTAGTCAAGTTATTTTTATCAATTTTATTTCATCCAATCTTTCCACTAATATCAACACCCGCGCACACACACAAAATAAATAATCTTTAATATATTTTGATGGATTTGCTAAAGGATTTTGCCCGCTGGCCGTTACTAAATATAGCAACCCGTTTTTATAGCAATCAGTTAATATAGCAATCAGTACTTAAATATAGAAATAATACCTAATATAGCTATAATACCTAAATATATCAATCAGTTTTTTATAGCAAAATTCTGTGTCTGGGTAGTTTTCATCCCGCCTCACAGCTACCTTCGACTTTATAGAAATTCCTCCATCTAGAAGGTCTTTGAAATTAATATATGTTTCTCGTTTAAACTAAAACAGAGATTCTAACTTTATTTTTTTAATAGAATATGGCATTTTCCCGAATCCTCATTTTGAGAGGTAATTTTTCTTTTAAAAATATTAAAAATTTGTCGAATTTTTCGAATTTTTGAAAGTGTGTATGTGTGTGTGTATATATATATATATATATATATATATATATATATATATATATATATATATATCTAAATCGGAAAATATTTAATAAAATTGTATGAATACACGGGAGTTAATTTTGCTGCTAAGCAACATGATACATGATATATTTTTTCTTAAATAAAGTGGTGATAAAAATATCGTCTGCATAATGCTATCTCTATGGTATGTTTGTTAGTTTTAATATCTAGATAATCCATAGTCGTAGGAACTCGAAACATGGAATTAAATTTTAAGTAGGTCTATATCACGGCTATCCACAAAATTTCATGAAATTCGGTGCAGCTGTACTACCGTGATGAGACAAACACGCACATACATACAGATTTTCAATTTTATTTATAGAGATTAAAGGAGCTTTTACCTTTTTTAAATTATTCATAATTAGAAAAACTCTGATAAAGTAATTTTAGGAGGGGCAGGAAAAACAACATCAAAGGAAAAGTTTAAAGCCCGGGATCAGCTGTGAAACAAGGATCAAAAATAAGTTTTCTTTTCTCTGAATAACTTATGTTGGGTTTATTCTTCAATAGATTGATCCCTTAGATCTATCTACTGATCCTTTGAATCTATTATTCGTAGATTGATCCCTTTGCTCTGATTAATCTTATTAAGGGCGACTTTAAGTGTGATCGAACTTATCAAAGTAATTACTTCAATAGGCCTGCTAAGCATTGCTTTTAGCCATGTTAACCTTGAGCAACCGTGTCTTGTAATAAGGCACACTTCTGTTTATATAAAGCTTTACTACAATTTATACAATCCTGGGAACAACCCTTTGAGAGTAATATTTTACATTTTAAATAAAACCGCCATATGGTTCCGAAGTTTGGCCAGCCTACTAGTCCACCAGGAGAATTTAAAAGTGCGTTTCTTCCTACATTTATGGAAAGAGTGAAAGGCTGTTATAATTTCAATACATTTATCAGGGAACCCATCGAGGGTACTTTGATACCCAATATTCTACAGTTCTCTATGGAGATAACCAATATTATTGTTAACATTATTTTTAAAATTTTCCTACAGCAAACCTAGTTTTTAAAATAAATTCAGTGAAGTATTATTTACACCCTCAATCCACACACTCACATATTTGCGGTCACTGCAGCTTTCCTGGTTGAAAATTTCTCAGCAATTAAGATACTTAAAGGTACGAAGATAAATCAGGGATAAATCAGAGATTTCTGGTCCAAGATGGGACCGGAAAGAATGTCTAGCAGACACCAGGTTACGAATTCATAGTACAAAAATCTATAATAGCCTTCTTTCTCAGATCTTCAAAACGACGTCCCCACAGTTTGGACCGGGCTTTAAAATGGTCCAGACATAAAAATAATTTATCATGAAAACTAAAATACATAATTCATTTAAATTATTATCAGTATTTTCATGAGGGGCCGAGTAAGAATTAGCAACATGTATATTTAAATCACCCTCAAGCAAGATCTTTATAAACAGAAGCATTAGTGTTGAACATAAATTGAGCGGATAAAGAATAATTACAAATGATGATAATCACAGCTTTATTAGTTTTAGAACAAAAACGGGGAAGGCTAAAAAAGGGAGCACTGGAATTTTACAAAGTAGGGCTCCTACATGCATATAAAATCATAACCAAGGTTAGTAGCAATCAATAAAGCATGGGTGCGAGTTGTGAGGGAGCGAATTACATTGATTTGAAGGCCCCCTAAGGGCCATAACCCCTGTGTTTAGTAACACTACATGGTGTTGGTATGCAGAACAAACTTTATCAAAACAAAAACGGTTAGCACTATAACTGGTTTTAAAAGTTATAATACAATATGTACAATGTCTACAACAAAGTTCCTTCTTACATGCTCCATGATCATGCTTCTTTTACTTTTTGTAGTATGTCCCAATTGGACACATGATCTGCAAAGTTTAACACTGATGAATTCGTTTACTTGTATCCTTTAAAAGTCTTATGACCCGACCATTTCCCTGGACGGCAGATTTAAAGGGCTGGGTTAGAAAACTCAGACCCTAACAGGGCCTGAGTTTTGTAACACTGTTTAGGGTTGGACTGGGATCCGTTTTTAAAAGCCGGGTTAAACATTTAATTTTGAAAAATTTTTAAATGTATTTTAATAGAGTACATAAGGTTATTGTGTTGGTTTCAGTTTTGTAAATGTAAATGTTGAAAAAAAAATGACTTTCATCTCCGTACAAAAATTTCCCAAATTTATGTTTTCAATGCATTTGAATGGAATTAATTTTGGGCCGAACAGGACTAATACTCAATGGACTTTGGGATCGGACCTAGTTTAAATACTGCTACTGTGGAGCCGGGAGGGTGAAAGTCTCAAATTTCAGCACATTCATACATCTTGTGTGCACATAAAAATCAGGGGTTGGTGAGATAGCGAACAGACACATTAGGAATTTAAATTTTGAGTGGGACGTAATAATTTATTAATAACCACACACGTTACATTTATCCCCTGCGTTCGAATCAGTTATGCTGTGTGTTTAGTTAAAAGAAAAACATTAGAATGCCTAATTGTATAAAGTCTTTATTATATGATTCAAGCGCAAATCATTACAGAAACATATCACAATATTTAGCAATAGAATTAAAATTTCCAAATAAAATAGAAATCTCAAATAGAATTAAAATTCCCAAAAGCAGTTGAAGATATCCTGAAAATTTTAATTTTTTGATGAAAATATACAAAACATCGCTAATGTGGTAGCATGTTCACAGCGCAGATATCAGCATCTGGAACGACCTCTAACGGTCGATTTTGTAATTACATACAACTGAGGACAGAAAAAGCTCCAACTCTTGTTACTCAGTGGAAAATTATCCGGAAATTTTTTAACTTATTATTAAACATCAGATGTAAGATAGAATAATATATCCAATGGCTTTTAAAAGTATTTGTTCTTACATTAGAACTACAGTCATATATATATATTAAATAAAATGGTTAAAAAAGGCTTTTTATTTAGAAACATACAAAAAAAATATTTTATGTGCACAAACATTTCTAATACATATACGTATATTGAAGTCAGCAGCTGCAATTTAATATTTTCATTGAATATCTGTGCTTTTCAAAAGTTATACAATAATTATATTTTATCTATAACAATAAAAAAAACATTTTTGTACGTCATTAATTTAAAACAATGCACAAAATAAATAATAAATTAAAAATAAATAAAAATTGTTAAAAAATCTCTGAATCATGGATAATTTACTGTTCATTACAGGTGTAAGAAATACATTACTAAATATGTAACTTACAATATATGCTTTTTTTCTTTAAAAAAATATTAGGAAGTGTTATTCTCACAAGCATCAGTTTTATTTATTGGGATATTAAAATATTATAAGAAAAAATAAAAATTGTTTATAATTTAAAAATAAAGTATTATATATATTATATTAACAGTCTTTAAAAAATGACTGTTGACCAAGGTTGGGAAAAAAGGAGGGGGGGAGGGGTATTTTAACAGAAATCCATAGTTTAAAAAAAACATTGTTTAGTCCAATGGAGTTTTATTCAACCAACTTTGCTGCTGATAATTGAAAGGGAAATCTGAAAGACTCCTGTATATGTCCTATAGTACATAAATAAGCCACGCACGAACCCTGCATCTATTACTCTCTAAAACTATTATTGCTACTAGGTAATTAATAATAATAATAATAAAAAGAAAAATAAATTGTTCAGTTTATTAAAACCATAAAAATATATTATAAAAATATTAAAACAAACGCTTATAATTAAACTTTTAAAAAATAAATCCCATATATAATATTAAAAAGTGTTAAAAAATAACTGTTTTTAATTAAATGGATGAGTACCGTAAGATAAAAAAGACAATTTGATGGACATTGAGTTAAGCATACATTTAGTGCTGTTTTAAACATGTATTCAGTGCTGTTAAAGTATTTCCCTTCAGCCGAGTCACTCTAAAAAATATTCCATATTTATAATATATTTTCATAAATTTTACGGAATTAATCTCTTGTAATAATTAATCTCTTGAATTAATCTCCAAATATAAAGATATGAATTGTGTGAAAATTTATAACTGGACTAATTTTGGGGTCTAGAATCTATTTATGATGTCAAAATCGGGCTCTGCCATTGAATATTTCGAAGTTTGTTCGCATTTAGATATGAAGACGGCTCCCTTATTCAAATTCTTCGAACATGAATTTATAGCTGACGTGATCTCTAATCGAATGGTATCTTTAAAAATTCTCTACGATGAGCAATACTCGAAAAAACAAAGGGGTGAGTTTTTTCCCCTTCTGTAGCTTAAAATGATAATCATATAAAATAATTTAACTCATTAATTTGGTACAATTCTAATCAGACATATAGTTTGAAGATAATCATATTTATGAACAAAATAAATAAATTAAATAACAATCGGCTGGAACCGGGGGCTAAATCCGAGCTTTCTGAATTGCTGCTAAGCATGCTACAAGTTACTCCTCTCCGGCCATGTGAGAATTTCTTTTGAATCACCATACACGTTGCTCCAAGCGCTGCTATCTGATTTATGTAGTTAGCATTCTGAAAACAAAAAGCATACAAATAATCTCATACAAATAAAAGTTGTTTTAAAGTCTCATAAATGAAATTTAGAAAGAAATTTATAAAGAAGCCTTCATATGGTGGCAAATAGTGTGTATTGCCACCTACCCTCTCCAAAATTCATTGCTGAATCCATATAAGTCATTATCTAAGCTCCATCTTCAGTCAATCCTGAGCTGTTGCAAGGTCAATGTAAATATTTTTTTTATATGAACTGGAAAGCTTTAGTGAAACTCCTACTCGCATTAGAATGTAATGCTGAATTCATATAAGTCATCATTTGAGCTCTATCTTTAACAAATTCTGAAATATAAAATGTTGTTTCAAAGAAAATTTTTTAATGGAAAGTAAAAAAAGAACCAGATGTTGAAATCCTTATTGAACCCCTCAGAAACTCAATGCTAAATCCATATCGGTCATCATCTAAGCTCTATCTATAGCCGATTTTTATAAATAGATGTATAAATGAAAATTTTTTAACCAGAATTCGACATTAATTTTTTAAAAATTTACGAAAATTCGACTATTAATCATAGGGATTTCGTTCAAAGTTCGTTTGAAAGAGTATTTATCGATCTTTACCATTGTGTCAAGATCGAAACTAATATTTTTGTTTGCAAAAGAACTCATTCGTGTGATAATTGTAATAAAACATAAAATAACTAAAACAGTAATTCAAATTTAAAAAAATAACACAGAGGTACACTTTTCCGGGTTTTGAAATACATGTGTACCAAATTTCATGGCCGCACAATGTTTAGATTTTCCACTACAGATGGCACAGACAAACAAGTAGAAAAATATACAGACATCTTCTTTTATTAAAAAAACTTTAGCAACGAATAAAAGCATACATAACGCAATAATGCGGAAAGCGTCTGTTTCGATGATACGCTGGATCCTCTTTGTCAGTTCAGGAGAAGGGGATCCAGCGTATCCTCCAAAACAGCTGCATGCTGCATTATCATGTTATTTGTGCTTTTATACATTGCTCAAATTCTTCTTATCCTTCGCACAAAGCTTATTGTAATTATTGATCTTCCTTTATCACTACAAAATGTACCCGGAGTTGGCCGGTAGTCAAAGCAGCGCAGTTATATAGAATGAAATTAAATGAATTTAATTCGTATAAATAATAGTGAAAATTGCATGCAATCCGCGTATATAGAAAACGTACTCACGCGTAAAAACCGGGATTAATTTATTTTATTCATTTAAGTTTGCAGAAGGTGGCAGAAGTACTCTAGTGAAAATAATCGCCTCTTTGAATTGTAATGAAGCTTGATAAAATTACTCAACTCGACTTTCTCATACCATTATCCACTTTTAAGTAGATTGTGTTTTATTTTATAGAATTTTACAAGTAAAATTTTGAACAATCGGTATTGTTGATCAAAATGATTACAAAACACCATGTTACCCTTCACGTTAAAGGGCTTGATGAAATTTTTCGACTGATACCCTACTTGACAGTGTACCTCCGGGGTGAGGGCAACTTGACCACTCCCACTTTCCGAGGGGAGCCAATAGCGTCACGAGCACAAAAATTGTATGGAAGATATTTTTGACAACAATGATTGAAACTATTATGTCCCGTGCTCATTGAGCCACAAATAATCCCTCTTACGCACGGTTATGCCAAATTTTGCTTTATGCTACCATGTTTTTAAAAAAAAAGTGTTCACTCGAATTACAAAAAAAAAAAAAAAAAAAAAAAAAAAATTCTACCTAGTTCTAGATTCTTTGATAACAGAGCCGAATATAAAGTACATATATTGGATTTATGCTTAAGACACATATTGTAACATATATTATATTTAAAACATATATTGGAATCAAAATTTCGAAATCGAAAATTTTCGTGAATACCATACTTTCTCAATACCACATAAGAGAAAGTAAAAATTGGGCTTTTGTCGGTTTCATTAGAAGCCTGACACCTGCAATTTTCGTGGTGTCTAAGTTTGGGGGTTTATTTGTTAACGCACGTGCAAGCCTTCGAGGAGGATACTAGCTGTTTGGTCCCCAAACTCTAACAGGGATGGACATGTCTGGGGCAAAATCCCAGACGCCAGCACTAATTGCTTATGTACCACAGCGACTTGGAGCATGGGGTATGTGATTTGTTCAGCCTTGATACTGCAGCACAAAAGTATAATCCACGAAAATATAAGTAAAATTATAGGGCGCGTTACAAAATATATTTATATATACAAAGTAATAGTAATTTGATATATATCTGCATTACATAAAAATACTTTAACCCTTTCATGCATGATAACCTTCTACGAGGTTGTAAGAAAAATATATTTTAAAAATAATTATTGAAATATATTTGCCCACTAAGTTGCATGCAAGCCTTAAATAAAGTTCCTAAAAAAGTTTTAAAATACCGTAATACATGGCAGCACTAAGATTTTTATTACAAATAATGGGTTTAGATTTTGCGCTAGTGCTTTAAACTTGAGAACAACAAGTTTTAGAAAATATTTTCCACTTTACAGCTGCAGCAATCCAGTAAATAAAAATATTTCAGTGTTTCCTATATCCTTATGATTATAGGGCGTGAAAGCAAAATTGTGTAAACCTTTTATTTGTTAAATTACAGACGAATTTGTTGCAAACCTCATATGAGGTTTCTATGCATTTATGGTAACATACGGATGTGCATTCACGGAGACCTCATATGAGGTTCTGAATATTACGATGCAGCATTATAAAGAAAAAGTTAAAAAAATATTACAGGGTAGCTTCTTTTATTTTAAAATAAGTATTGAGTTATCAGCTAATAAATCCAATTTTTTTTAAATTAACCTTTTAATGGGGTATTTAAAATTTTTGGTTGCTTTTTTTTATTTCACAAAGATCCTTTTTTTAGTAAAATCTTTTCTTAAACTGTTTTACAGTTTCTTTTAATATATTTTATATTGATATCACATAATGTGACATCACATCAGTATAAAATGTTTTGTTAAATGCGATAAAGATTTTGTGGAATATTATATAAATAATGATATATATATATATATATATATATATATATATATATATATATATATATAACACAAAATGAAATTTTGCTGCTCATGAATCTTCCCTCTGACTCTGATAATGACATGTGTGATGACGTTAGTGATTTTATTCGAAATTAGTTACCGGAATAGAAAAATTGTCTTCGATCTACAAATAATGAGATCAAATATGAAATAGAAGTACGTATTCGAGCATTTACGGCAACAGATGTGGCATAATCAAATAATGTAGAAGCTACAGTTAAGGTAAAGTCCAGTGAAAAAAATTGGCGTGCCGACAAAGATATTGACTTTTCTAAAAGTCCCCCAATGTTTCAACCTGAAATAGAATCAGTATTTTATGCCGAATTTCCGCTTGAATATTCTTATAGACAAATTCCAGAAATTTACTTAGAGGATATGTGCTTTCACACTAGCATGTACGCCTGTCAACAGGTAAGCAAAAGCCTTCATTTTTTTTAAACACTTTACAGCATAGTTGAAAAGTGTTTATGACATTGGTCATTCTGTCTGTCCGTTCGCACGATAACTGCCGTAAAAATGAATTAATTAAAATGAAATTTTAGTATGTTGTTGAGACGGTCTGTGGGACATATGGGAATGTAAATGAAGAGTATCACCCAATTAGTTTTGGATTGAACTCTGGTTGAAAAAAAGAAATGCATTTGAAACTTATGGGACCCAAGTTTTCAAACATTTTTACAATTTTAAGCGAAATTAAAATTCACAAATTGCTTCGAAAATTTTAGAAAACATTTAAATTATCCCATAAAATTTATAAATTTTTTTTAATAAAATATATTTGGTAGTTGTTTTAAATAAAAATTAAAATAATAATTACACCCATATCATATGAAGAGATCACATGACCCATTTCTAAATAAAATTATAGTATCAATCCTTTTTTTCCAGAGTAAAAACCGTGATTTTTAAATTTCTTTCAAATTTATATTTAGTGTTGCATCCGTCCTAAAACAGTTTTATTTTTACATATTTTCTGTGCATCTATATTCTGCGCCAACGCAATTACAATATTTTTGAGTTTAAATGATCATCAAACTTTGGTTATTTCTACAACGAAGACTAATTTCAATAGATGCAGAATGTAAACAAGTGATTGTAAGATGAGTTGTATAAGAATTGCTGAATTTTTTCCACGCAAAATTATTTAACTTTGGAGTCTGGAATGTGTATGAATAAAATATATACTGCTTTTACATAGAGAGCCAGACGATATATATTTCGATGACGTCATTTAAATAAAGTTCATTTTTTTCGATGAAGTTTTAAATTCTCAAGTAATATAAATTATTGTAGTTCTGTGATAATTAAAAAAATATAACCTCTGAATGTAATGCGATACATCCAGCACATTGCATTTCAGTTGGAAAGTGTTTCATAATCAATGCTTAATGCATGGTTGATCTTTCTTATTTAGTTATTGACCTGAAAGTGTTTCTGGGAATGAATCTAGTGATGATGTACGTGCGTTCTGCCAGACTTCGCCAATATTGGTCCACAACTGGTGGTTTGAGCCTAAGTGTTATAGCTGACTCCATGTCTGTTAGCAGATTTAATCTCATCAGATGTTACATTCACTTTAATAACAATGAGTATCTCTGCTGATAATACAGATTGTTTGATAAGTTAATACCTTTTCTTGATCTGCTTCACAAAAATTTTCACGGAACTTAAGAACCAAAATAATCACAGTTCATTGATGTGATGGGATTGTTATGAAATGTACCCCTGCTTATTTAATTAATTCCTTTCTAAATTTCAAATTCGGCAAATTCTATTTTCGTTTCGATTCTAAAATTTGTTCTTAAATATTATTCCAAATTGATAAAGCGCCCATTGCGTCTTTCGAATTCTCGAAGTTTCCCGCCTGTATCGATAACCCTTGGCGTCATGATGCAGTCCCGTGTTTTTGTACATTTACCCGGATTCACATTTCGTATTGAAATGTATTGGAACTCTTTTCTGTTTCGTCATGAGCACGCGCATTCACACTAAGACACTTCGATAAGAATAATGTAATTAGTTTTTAGTTGGCGTAGTGTAGTAAGAATGGAATGTTTATCCGTAAACGGATATTATATAAATTAATATCGTTATAATGTAAAATAATGAAATTCGCGTTGGTGAGAGGAATGAAATTTGTAAAATCTGAAATGTATTAAATGTTAAATATCTTGTTCCCAAATTGTTATTGGAACGTTTTCGATTGTGAATCAAAGGATCTAAGAAGTTTGTACTATTATTGAATTTAAATATATGATCTGCTTGTAATATCTAAAACGAGAATCTGTTATAATTAAAGAAAGTTAATTTTACCTGATGACTTCTTCATTCATCGAAGTGTATTAATTTATTCATGCTTACGAATCACCTTTGCCTGCCAACCGGAATAACGTACATGCTATTATACCGTCATCTCAATGCGAGTCATCTATTTCCAACATTCCCTTGAAGAACAGTCTGCATCTCCAACTCACGGCATATTTTCGATCGATCCGAATTTTCCAGTATTCTGAGCCGTTTTCTCCTACCATACAGCCGATGTCTGCGTATCGCTTCAACCGCGCTGCTGTTCCCTCGCATCCCTGCCGACTGTCCGCCTGCATCACCGGAGTTCCAATCCACTGCCGTATTGGGTGTCAGCATCTCGGCGACCACTTTCAGCGGTCCTCGTGCCGTGTTGCTGACGCCACAATAGAATCTCCTTTAAGGATCGCTCTACCATTAAACAATGCAATAAATCTTAAGTCATGGAGCTTCAAAATTTAGGTTTGCGCCGGAGTTTCTGACAATATTGCAGGGAGTATAATGTGGCAGATTGCCACCATCAACAAAGCAGCTGGTGATGTAGTGCTACGGTTGTGCCATGATATACATAGTAGGAATCAAACTGTACTGTGCCAATTTGTTTAGTCTATTCTTTTTATTTGAAATGTCGAAAGAATAAGGGATATATTTGATAGGTACTATTTGCTCAAATAGAGTAGAAAATGCTGAGACGAAACTAAAAAGTGTGAAATCTCCGATAAAAGGAAGGGGCTCAGCTTCTATAACAATATCAGAGGAAAATTTAACAGTGGCATTGTTGGGTTGATGTGTTGTATGTTTTATAATCTTCTACCGGAATTAAACCAATGGATAAAGCCAACCGATGTCGTTATTCCTCTAAATCAGTGATGGAAATATATAGGCCTTACGCAATCAAACTTTATTCATATGGGATGTGTAGACTTGATAAGACCGACTATTAGGGATATATCGTCACTCACAAAAACATAAGGGCTGGTGTATGTGCATTTTTTATCATCCGGTAGATGGTGCATTGGTCAATGACTGGCTTCTCTAGCAAAAAGGATTTGAGAGAAGTAATTGATCTTTTGGAAATTAAAAGTAGCTTTTTCTCGGGCATGATCCATGCAGGAAGTGCATTGATTGATGAAAAAAATGGAGTTGACAATCCTCTAGTAGTTTTCTTAAGGCCGAATGCAGACATAAAAAAAAGAAAAATTCAATACCAAACGAGTTAGGATACGATAATGGTAAACATTATCCTAAAAATCCTGATGGAAAATTTATTTTAGAATGCAAAAAGGAGAAATGCAAAAGTAAGGCACATCACATTTGTGGCCGCTGCCAAGTTAACTTGTGCCCTGCATGTTTTGAAGACTTTCATTAAAATTACATTTTATTTGAAAAAATGTGGTTTTTTTTATCATATTTTACACAAAAGAAATCATTTCTGTCACTTGTTTACAAAGAAAAATGTATTACTTTATTGTTCCTGTATTTAAAATTTTCAGTATTTTTTCGGTGCAAAAGCAGCCTTTCTTGCATAGAAGCCTCATTTGAGATCGTTTCTGTAAATCCTTAATAAATTATTTTTTTTTAAATGAAGTTAATTTCCTTTATTTAGCTTTATTTAAAGGTAACATGTTTTTTGATATTTAAATCATAATACATACATGAGAGGGTTAATTAAATTTATTAGAATGAAATAAATTTTACTAGAATGAATAAAACACAGTAATTTGCAATTATATTAGAAAATAATTACCCGGGCAAAACATCGGTCATTTCCAATCCGTCAAAGGTTCAATCGGTCATTTTCAATCCGTCGAAGGTCAAAGCGGTCATTTCCAAGGGTTATTTTCAATCCGTCAAAGTACAAATATTTAAAAAATAACAAGAAATGAATCAACAAAAATCATGGTATAAAAAGTAATAGTTATGTAATTTATATTTGCATTACACAACAAAAAAAAATAATTTAATTAAATATATTACAATAAAATAAGCCTTATTAGAATGAATAAAACACAGTAATTTGTAATTTTTCATAAAAGAATTATCTGGGCAAAGAGCACCATGCTTTTTTCAATCTGTCAAAATACAAATTTATCTTTAAAAATGCAATCGACCAAACAAGTTACAAATTTCACTCCAGTTTCTTCTACGTAAATTTGTCCATGTGAGAATGAAACTAAACCTATTTAGGTTAAGTTATTGGGTATTTCCCTTAAAACTATATTTTTTGTTTTTCCATTTGATGCCAATATATATAGATTCCTATTAATTCAAAGTTTTGAGCAGCCAACATAAAGTCAGCCAACAGCGTTGTGACAAGCAAACCCTTTCTAGGGTGAGTCCAACTTTTAAAGACTGCCCCTGAGCTTTATTTATATTCATTGCAACACTGAGCCTAACTGGAAACTATAGTCGTCTGCCGCATGTTAAACCATCTTCACTTTGCCAGAACATCAGAAGATACTGTAATGTATTATTGTGCTCGATGCGTATCTCCAGTCTTTTGAATTGCATCACTTCTCAACTCCAGCAATATGTCTCTGCTACTGTGTTGGTCATCAGCAAGAATAACTGCTACTTCTGATGTGGTCGTAGTATTGAATCTTCTTTCATGTAGACCAGTGGGTGGTTTATCTGCACGAATAACCACCTTTAGCTCTGAAGTTATTTTCTCCATAGCACACTGTAAACTTTTTACGTAGTTGATGTGTTCATGCAGCATTTCTTGTATTTCATACTACAGCTTGTTTTGTCTGTGGCACATACTTACAGCGTTGTTCAGCCAGCTTTTCTTTATCATCCACAGAGTAAATATGCAGAAATTTGGGTTCTTCATCCTATTACGGCTGTAGACTACCTATTCTGTGATACACTTGATATTGAACTTTGTTGGCATAAAGCCCCTTTCTCTCATTTTCTTTGTTGATCCGAACGACACTTCATTTGAAAGCACGAATTATATTTTCTTATGTTTTCCTGGAAATGTCTTGCGTCAGATGACTTTGCTGCCAATAATGTCAAAAGAGGTTCTGCGAGTTTAATAAGTTGAATTTTCACATTGTTGCAACACATACCAGAAGTTTCTCCTTTCTATTTCAACGCCTGGCAGAAGTTGCAATCCACTATCATTCGACCTACTTCAGCGAGTGCAACTAACTCATAATGAATATCTGAATCTCATGAAAAAGAAGAGTTTTCTTTTACTCTTCAATCTTGATTTTTTGTGTTTGCGATTATTTGTGCACCAGTAAGTTGTATTTTATAACGCTCATTTTGCCCTTCCGATGCTGTTGCTGCACCATGTCTTACAGAATCTTTCTGAAGTCATTGTGTATACTTATCTTGACTTTTCGATTACCTAACTGCTGTCATTCTTTCTGTAGCCCTACGAGTCTGTATATGCTCATCTTGATTTCTCTATGCTCTAGCTGCATGATGACTCTCAGAAACATTCTTCAGTCTAATTCATCAGTAACATTCTTCAGTAACATTCATCTAATCTATCATCTATCAGTTAATTATATATTCATCTATCAATTCTAATTCATCAGTAACATTCAGTAAAATTCTTCAGTATCTTGAATTTCCGATGTTCTTGTTGCTGTCATTTCTGTAGCCACCATGAGTTATTATGCACGCTCATCTTGATTTTCTGATGTCTTGCTGCAACCTGTCTTTCAGAATCTTTCTGAAGTCATTAAGAATAATTCATAAGCCATTGTGCATTCTCATCTTGACATTTCGATGCTCATGCTGCTGCTATTCTTTCTGTAGCCTCCACGAGTCTTTGTGTATGCTCATCTTGAATTTTTTATGCTCTAGCTGCTTTCAGAACCATTCTTCAGTCTGTGCAGGAGGATCATCTTGACTTTCCGTTGATCTTGCCGCTGTCATGTTTTCTGTAGCTCCCATGAGTCATTGTGCACGTTCATCTTGATTTACTCTTGCTGCAACATGTCTATCAGAATCATTATTTAGTCTTTGTGCACGCTCATCCAAATTTTCTGATGTCTGGTTTCAGCTATTCTTACCCTTTTTTGCCTTTGAATGATTCTTATACATTTTTAAACACTTTACAACATAGTTGAAAAGTGTTTATGACTTTGTTTATTCATTCTGTCTGTCTGTCTGTCCATTAGCACGATAACTGCCGTAAAAATGACTTTATTAAAATGAAATTTTAGTATGTTTTTCAGACGGTCTGTGGAACCTATGGGAATATAAATGAATAATATCACCCAATTAGTTTTGGATTGAACCCGGGTTGAAAAAATAAAATACATTGGACCCTATGGGACCTAATTTTTCAAACATTTTTTAAGCGAATTTAAAATTCACAAACTGCTTCGCAAATTTTAGTTTAATCTTGAAATTATCGCATAAAATATATAAACAAAATGTCAGTAAAATATGTTAGGTAGTTTTTTAAATAAAAATTATTTAATATAAGGAGAAAAACAAATTCAATTAAATTCTGACTCTTGCTAATCCTCCAGGAAGAAAAAAATAGATATATAATAAATATTTTCCCAAGTGTTTAATTATTTTATGTATAAGAGAGGTTTAACATTTTAAAATAAATATGGTAGGTAACAATTTTTCAAATTTTTAAATAAAATAAATTATTATGAAACGCTGCTTTCATATAGAGGCGATTTATATTTCAATGAAGTCATTTGAATAAAGTTCATTTGTTTTCGATGAAATTTTTAAATATAATAAATTATTGAAGTATTATGATAATTTTAAAAATATTACCGAGGAATGTAACGCATTTTAGAGATGTTTAAAACAGGCAATTTGTATTTCAATGCCGTCATTTGAATGAAGTTCATTTTCTTCGATGAAGTCTTCAAATATAATAAATTAATGTAGTATTGTGATAATTTTAAAAATATTACCGAGGAATGTATCTCATTTTAGAGATATTTATATAAAATTGCATTGAAGTTGGAAAGTGTTTTATAATCAATGCTTTATGCATGATTGATCTTTCTTGTTTTTCTTTGACGGAGCCATACTTATATATCAAAATAATTTAAAAGTACTATTAAATGATAAGTTCGAAATTAACTAATAGTAATATGAATTAATTCATAACACTACACAGTAAATTCTTAACAAAATAGTTAGCGTTGGTATTAAGAAAGAACACTAAAATGCATCACAAAAATGTTGGAACTAAAAGCATTATTCAGAATATTTTTAATTTCAACCTATATTTCGACATTCCAATAAATTATCAGTATTCGCCAAATAATCATAAATCGCCAAGTTTAAACAAAATGAAACGCCCATAATTGTAAACAATCTTATAAATTATAGCACAAAGAAATGAAATATGATAAATAATATAACAAAAAATAATAAAGAAACAGCTGTAATCAATAGTAGAAAAGAAAATCGCCAAATTTAATAGAAATAAAATTCCCAGAAATGTAAAAAAACCTTACAAATTATATATCAACAAAGAAGTAAAAACGAAATTGAAAAGTATCTCACAAATTCTACTTCATCATCAGAAGAATAGAATCATAGAAGTAATTAAATAGAAAATCCAAACTCCCAAAACACCGAAGTAATGAAATAAAAAATGGAGTCACAATGTCTTAAAATAAAATACGCGATCGCCAAGTTTATTTAATTAAAAGTAATTAATAATAAAAAAAGATCGAATCACGATGTCTTCAAATAACACGCCAAGTTTCAGCAACTAATGATAAAGAATCGAACCGCGTCTAACACGGGGTCTCTCCAACGCATCTGCAGGTGTAATGCGCATGCGCTCCAACAGCAAAAGCATAATCTTTCGTTTGGAGTAATATGTAATACTTTTTTTTATATCGTAATATTAAAATCGGGTACTTGGGGTGTCTAAAAATTCGCTGATTAATCATATGGACTCGCTTAGTTTGCTTGAAAGAGAATTTCAAAATCGTGCAATTATAGATGGCATCAGCAGTCTAGTTTTCTTCAAAACAATTTCACTGTATATATAATTTTTTTAGAAATTTACTAAAACTCGTCTATTAATCGCATGGGAAATAAGTAAAGTCACTGTATTTTTAAGGAAAGTCATGTGTTGCCAACATCAGATTTTCCTCTAAGAAATCGTATGTGGTTCCTTATTATTATAAATCCTTTAGTCTTTACGTAAATATGGCCCTGTTGCAGATCATTGATATGAAAACCCAGCTACAATCCACGCAAGCTCTAGATAAAGAAATTCGACCAGCAAAAAATTATTCCCGAAAACTTGAATAATTATTACTTTTTGTTGTAGTCTCCTCCATACGTCTGCACAGAACACTAAAGAACAACAGCAGAACAAGGATGGATCATTGCCCGCAATTCACTGCACCCTTTCCCCCTGTTTTTTCCCCCATCGCTACCGAAGGCGTATTTTCTGAGAAAACTTTGAATTGAATTTTTAACCAACCAGGGAACGTGCTCTAGTCGACTCATGGAACATGAGGTAAATGACGTATGCTATTGCCTAAAAATGAATAGTACATTTCGGGTCGGTAGACACAGAGCTCGTTTGAGCAGAAAGAAGATCCTTGAATGCTGCAAATATATAAGAGGAAGAATATAAGATTTTTTTTTTTTTAAATATTTTTATAAATATGAATTTTTTGAGTTTTGAGTCTATCAGAGTAAATAATTCTTACATTGTAGGTTTTTGGTATAACGTGCTTTGGCTTTTTATCAGGCTGGCATTTCTATAAATGCCCTCGGTTTATGTTGTATACATCTCAATAAACATTCTTAAAAGTGTTAGACATTTTTAAAGGAGCCTACATAGGTTGGCAAATGGTGTGTATGTATACTTCATTTTTGATGGAACTATTAAGCATTTTTATTATCTTTTGTATACTGTATATCGTACACTCATATGAATTTTCTGAAAAACTGGACGTGATATCTCTAGAACCGGAACTGGAAATCCTTAGTTAATCCTCCCCTACCTCTTTCGGAATTCGATGTTGAATCAATATCAATCAACGAGTTCTATAGCCAACACTGAGAAATAGAAGTTTCAAGGAATTTTTTCTGAACCGGAAGGGGAAATTCCTAGTATCCACCTTCTCCAGAATCTCTCCTCTCTCTCTATCTGCGATGTATCTTCTCCAGAATGTGATATTATGTTGTCTTCACTTTTCCTTCTCCAGAATGTAATATTATGTTGTGTCCACTTTACCTTCTCCAGAATGTGATATTACGTTTTCTCCACATTACCTTCTACAAAATGTGATGTTAAATTCATATCAGTTATCATATAGGCTCTATCTATTGCCATTCTTGAGAAATGAATTATTAATGGATTGCAGTGAACATTTTTGAACCGGATATGTAAATCCTTAGTGAACTCCCTAACTGTTCGAAATTCGATGCTAAATCTATTTCAGCCATCATCTAATCTCTATTTATAACAAATCCTGAGAGATATATGGTTCAAGTAAAACTTTTCAGTAAAGCAATAGCCTGGTAAAATTTTTATCACCAATAACTCTGATTTAAAACTTTCCGAAAACACTGAAAAGAGTTAAAAACTGGAGAGGAAATTACTAAAGTGGTGGTATATTCTTGTGCTCTGAGAAGAATGGTCATAGAATTTTTAGGTACAATCGCCGGGTTAGTGGCGTTAATAGTATTAAGCGCGGTTAGTGACGTTTACGGGCTTAAGATACTCAGTGGCCTAAAGTGAGCTCGGATATTTGTGACAATCAAAGCAAACGAATTTATTCTCAAAAGTTTTATTGAAAAACAAAAGTATTTTAATGTTATTTTAACAATTATACACATTATTTACGACTCATTAAACTGATTTATATGGTAAATGAGAAAAATTTTTTTACACAAAATATCCATCATATGTAAATATAAATTAACTTACTGGAAGGTAGTTAAACTCGACCTTCTCATACTAGAACTAATTTTTTTTCGAATTTTACAAGAAAAAATTTCGAAGTCAAGCAGCATAGGGCGCGGTTAGTACTTGGGTGGGTGACCACCTGGGAACACCGCATGCTGTTGGCACATTTCGGACGCGGCAGCCCAGTGGTTTGCGCGCTGGATTTGCACGCTGCCACAACTGCCGCCGTGTTCATGCGGAGTACGATCACGTTAAACATGTGGGTCTGTAAGTCCCTCCGAGAGGTTGGTGGTAGGGGAAGGAGGGTATGGTCCCTGTGGATGCCTCCCCCACTGGGTTCCGGTATAAATTGGGTGGCACTTCCTGGTCGTCCAAACAGTTACCTTACACCTTTCTAGTAGGTCGGATGGTCTGGGTCTCAACAACAACAAGAAAAAATTTGAAAAATCGGTATCATAGGTCCCAATGATTACAATTATAGCGTGTTACCTTCACTTTAAAGGGTTTGAAAAAATATATCGTTTGATACCATACTTGACAATGTATTCCTTCCGGGTAGGTATTTACCCTTCAAGGGGGGTGGGGAGGTAGGGAAAGAAAATGACGTCAGGAAGAAAATTTTAATGCGGATATTTTTCACAACATTGATTGGAACTATTAAGTTTTGTGATCATCGATCAATAAATAAACCCTGTTATTCATGATTATGTCAAATTTTGTCTTATGCTGCTATGTTAAAAAAATATAAAATTTCGAATAAATTTCGAAGTTTTTGCTCAAATTAAAAAAAAAGCTATAAAATTCTAGATGTTTTGATAATAAAGCGGGATATAAAGTTTCGTGAAAATGCATTAATATCTGTGGCAGCTATAGTGTACACAAGAAATCAATCCCAGACATCAGACAGACAGAAGGACATCACCCCAAAAACAGTCAAAGCATTGTTCAGGTGATCTAAAACATATATGGTCATCAAAATCTCGATATTGAAATTTTTCGTGTAAACAATAATTTCTTAATACTTCGTACGAAAAGGTAAAAATGCTTCTCAAAGTTTGAACAACGAGGGGCTCTATCAAACGCGAGAAGGGAGCCAGAATAAGGTCAAATGCTTGTGCGGGCGTTTAACACTAAACTTACCATGACCGGTCAAATGACCAATTGTGAACTTTTGATTAGAAAATTCGCATAAATTGCTATCGCTTTTTCTCACTTAACTTCATGCCTGTTCTGTTAAATGTATACAATCAATTTTTCAATATTTATTTTTCTTCTTGTGTTTACAGGATAAAAATACAAAGTCTACCATTATCTACCACGGCCGGTCATTTGACCGGGAGAAAAGTTTATTGCCTTATACGGTTATCGGATCAGAAAATGGGATGTACATGCACAGCATATTTTCATCGGTTTCCTGCACATTTCTGCAAGAACTGTTGCGTAGTGAGTTCAATTTAAAATACTTGTGTGTTAAAATTTCAATAAAGTACGTAAAACTTAAAGTTGCAAGAAAAGGTGACAAAAACTAGAAAGTATTACTAGTTTGTTTATATTTTGGTGTACAGCGTTACTCAATTCCTAATCTTCACCCTGAAAAATGTCGAAATATTCAAGACACACCAAGTTCTTAGAAGAAATAAATAACATAGGCGAAGAGTGTTCGGAAATTGATGAAGGTGAACTTTCTGAAAGTGAAGATGTATTATTTGAAAATGATAATGATCTATTAAACACTGAGTGTGAGCCTGCAGATACCGACGATGAAGAGGAAAGTATTGTGAATATAATAAGTATTTGGACGAAAAAGAATGAGATTGCTCTCAAGTTCTAAAGTTGAGAATGAAAAAATGAGCAGTTATTTCGATTGATGGCACTGTTTGGGAAGAAATACAAATAGGTGCTACATCTGGGAGAGCAGCACTTCATAACATTTTCAGGGAAGAATCAGGTTCAACGGGATATGCAAAACATATTATTATAAAGGGTAAAGCGAAGACTACATTTTCGATGATAATTGACCACTATATTATAAAGCATAAGATCTTGCACAATAGAAGAAACAAATCGAGTTTTATAACGGGATGGAGTCTATTACCTTGAAGTTACTTTGTTTAATATTTTCTTACTAAAATCAATATTGCCTGCATTAAATCAGAAAAAATAAAGATTTTATCTAGAAACCGGTCTTTCGACCGCTTAAGGTACTAATAGGTATATATTGAGTGTTGATACGTTTAGTGTTAACGATAGTTTTGCTTACTTCACAGCGAGAATAACACACGGAGTGTAAATGATCCTAATGGGTGTTTTATAATAAGCTGTTTCGTAGTGAATAATTTCACAAAAATATTTTAGCTTATTTGGAAATAATTTTTATTTACTTACCCACGACTGACAAAATTGTAAGTAAAACTGTGGAGTTTAAAAAAAAAAAAAAAAAAAAAAAAAACCCCAACTAAATTCAGGATTCCGCTCCCAAGTAAAAGTACCTTTTTAAATGCTTTTATTATTTTAAGGGGGAGGGGCAAAAATAACGTTTTTGTCTTCTTCCAAATAAAAGTATTTTCTTAAAAACTTTAATTTTGGGGTAAACTGAGTGAATTTTTGCAGTATATTATGTAAACATTTCTTTAAACGATGTAGCTTAAGAAAAGTATATAAAGGTCGAGGTAAGTAGAGCAAGTCGAGCTTTCACCGTAAACATATCGGTAGGGTCCCTAGATATCGAAAATGACTTATCGGTGTGTGGGTGGTTTGATCTAATTATGTAATTTGGTATCACGTCTGATTTCAACTAAATAAGATTAAGGACACAACGTTTAGACTGAAGATATTTTATTAAAATTTCTTAATGGCGTACAAAGTATTAAAATTGCCAGAGCGCTTTCGAGCGTTAATAAGCTCTTCATCAGTGGCTGCATGGAAAGTAAATATGGATCGTTCATATACAGACCAGTAACATATATAGCAAATTTGCATAAATAAATATAAAATTATTAAATGAACAGACTATTGTCCAAGAACTATACACTTTATTTTATGTGACTATTATCCAAGAAATATACACTTTATATTTTCTGTGTATATTTCTTGGATAATAATCTGCTCATTTACTAATTTTATATTTATTTATGCAAATTTGCTATATTACTGGTCTATATATGAACGATCCATATTTACTTTCCATGTAGCCACTGATGAAGAGTGTATTAACGCTCGAAAGCGCTCTGGCATTTTTAATACTTTGTACGTCTTTAAGAAGTTTTAATAAAAAACCTTCTGTTTAAAAGCGTTGTGTTCTTAATCTTATTTAGTTGATCTAATTAATTTCTATGGCCTTTCACAATCTCAAAAACAACTGCAACAACGAAAAATCTATAGTTTATCTATAAAACGGGATCTTTCAAAGTCGTTGGCCCTTTTGTAATCTTGTGAATGGTTGAAGGGATTTGGATTAAGTTTGGTTGGCATACTGCGTATATTGTGTGGACGTGAACTCAGTACAAAAATTCGAAAAATGTATACAGTTTAGATATAAAATAATATTTCGTTAAAATCAGTGATCCTATGTAATGTCGAAAACAGCTGAAGGGATTTGGATCAAGTTTTGGTGGCATACTGTGTATACTCTTTATATGTTAACTTAGTAAAAAAATTCGAAAAAATGTATTTAATTCAGTTATGAGATTTTGTTAATATCAGTAACCCTTTGTAATTTCAAAACTGCTGAAGGGAATTTGGATTAAGTTTTGTTAGAATACTACGCAGTATGCTAACAAAACTTAATCCAAATTCCCTTCAGCAGTTTTGAAATTACAAAGGGTTACTGATATTAACAAAATCTCATAACTATTGTCGGTTACCCTTTGTAGTCTCGAATACCGCTGAAGGGATTTGGATCAAGTTTGGGTGACATACTGCGTATATTGTCTGGACGTGAACTCAGTAAAAAAATTCGAAAAAATGTATATAGTTTAATTATAAAACGACATTTTGTTAAAATCAGTGACCTTTTGTAATCTCAAAACACCGTGAAGCGATTCAGACCATATTTGGGTGGTATACTGCGTAAATTGTGTAAATTTGAAAGCAGAAATTATTATTTTTAAAGTATATAGTTTTACCCAGAGGTCGAATGCCCACTTGTTTCATAAGGAAAGTTTCGAAATTGCTCCGATAATCGAGTTTTTGTTTACTGATATTATCGTGCATGTCTTTACCTGAACGAAAGTATCGTATCCATAGTTCTATGATAATTTTCAAGAGCAAGATTTTCATGGGGAAAAACACTTTTCAGATCGTCTGAATACATTTCAAACTTTTGTTAAAACTCCCAAGTGTGGGCATGTGCATATTTCTATAAGACATGGATGCGATTACTAAAGAACAAACATACGTACATCGCGATGAAATGTTATGCGTGAGTATTAATTACATTACAGGAAAACAAGATATATACAGATTTTTTTGCTACTTGGTGACTTGAGCTTTATTCAAAATTTAAGATTCCCTTCGCCTTTATCTATGAATAACAGTGATATTTTGTGCAACAGACAGATTCCTATTGTCACAGGAAACCGCTGGACTGGAACTTCGCTAGACGTGTATAAAGCATTAAAATACTTTGCATTAATACAAAGCAGCTGAATAATTTAAATTAATCGGTTTGACTCACTTGTTGCCGATTTTACTTTTATGCAACCAAGGAAATATTTTGAAGTATAAGTTTCCATTATTTTGCCATACATTCATATTCCATAGTGTTTAGTTCCAGTGGGATCATCCAGTGAGCATAATGCACGCAGCTCAGCGTCCTCCCAAGTCCGGGTTGTAGATGTATGGGGCGATAGTTCTGATCATGGCCAAGGGGCAGGCCAATGGGTGTATCCAAAAAAATTGTCTAAAGATTCAGGAGCCAATATTACTGCAGATGACGATCTTCTAATGACGATCCTTCAGTCCGCTCATTCTACGGTCCGACAAAGCAAACATCCCTGAATTTCTTCCTATTTTGCAGCAATCTAAAAGAGGTTAAACTTAGTCAAACAAATTTTGCATTCAAAACTATTAGTCTCACGATAACAAATGGTGCAAATAAGAGAAAGGGGGTAAATCGTTAGTTTTAAGATAGGATTAAGAAAATATGCACTTCCAAGGAATGCACGTAATTTTAAGGAGTTCACATATTAATAACAATATTTACCCAAAAAACATTTGTCTATTTTAACGAACAGTTATTGCTTTATTATCACATTATTTTATCATTTATATATTGTATGTTCTTTCATGACAGTTTTTAGGAAAGTTTACTTGTATCACAATCATTGTCAAGCCAAAATGTGCATTTTTCTGATTTCTTACGCTAGTTATTCTTTTAAAATGTTTACTTTTTCATGCTATGCAATATAGTATACAGAAAGTATTGTTTTCACAAAAATTTGAGATTTTGATGCTAATATATATTTTAAGACTTTTTGAACACGTTTTGACTATTTTTGGAGTTATGTCCGTCTATTTGAGGTACATTTCTTGTGTACACCATAGCGACCGCAAATATTAATGGATTTTTTTTTATGAAACTTCATATCCGACTTTGTTATCAATGAATCTAGAACTAGATTGAAATAATTTTTTAATCCAAGCGAAAACTTCCAAAATTTATTCGAAATGCTATATTTTCTTAACATGGCAGCATAGGACAAAATTAGACATCATCATGCATAAAAGGGTTTATTTATGGCCCAATGACCACGGGATTCAATAGTTTCAATCACTGTTGTGAAATATGCTTTTTATTGTTCGTAAAGTCATTATTCCCCCCCCGCGGGGCAAGTTAACCTCCCTGGAGGGTGCATTGTTAAGTATGGTATCAATCGAAAGCTTTTTGCAAGACACTTAAAATGAAGTGTTATACTCTATAACTGTAAACATTTGGGGCCACGATACCAATTTTTCAAAAAAATTCTTATCAAATCTGCGAGAAAAAAAAGCTACTAAATATGCATTTTAATAGGAGAAAGTCGAGTTAATTTTTGAAGTTTTAGTTTAGTATAGTTTCTCACATAATGTATCTACCCATAAAATTTTTATAGAGGTAGAAGCATTTGTTCATGATTTATCGTGCCTACCTTTCGCGGATATGCACAGACGTATATGTCTTAAATAAAGAAGTGGATCAAGAAAGTCGTAAAACGTGCTTATCGGTCAACATTCTGAATATCGAAAAGTATCGGGAAGATAATACATTTTCTATACAACAATATGAGAAAGTAAGGATTTAATGAACAACCTGCAAATGAGAGTATAAAAGTGTACTACACATTTCCCCTTTTTTGTGGGCAGTATCTGCATAATGCGATGATTTTACTTCTTTCGCAGGAAATTTCTGGTGTACCATGGCACAATGATTTTGGCATTGAATTAACACCCCGTAATTTGAAATTGGGCGCTTGTCGAAACTTATTTGTCGAAACAGAATAACTTATTTATGCTCATTTGCAAAACCTCATTAAAATGCAAATGAATGTCTCGTTAAATAAATGACTGTTAGCGAATTCTTGGACATGAACTTGATTCACGACAATGATGTCAACAGATTTGTTGCACAATATAGCATATTGAAAGTAAATCTATTCGATGATACTTACTAATTTTTAATTATATGCAATTTTTTTTTATAAATTTATTTGATAAACTTACAATGTCTCCAGAACGGTTCATGCTAGTGTTTTAAAATTAGTGTCATTCGTGTATCAATGAAATATTAAGTTGGAAATGATTATATATTGTTGTTGAAGGTCTTGATTTTTATGATCATTTTTTCAAACATTCATTAAAAAATTGAGCATCTTTCGAACATTCGATTGCTTTTAAAATCAATAGGATTCTAGTATTCACAGATTGTAATAATCGTACCAAATTATTTTCGAAACGCTTTATACGATCGAGGGATATCGCGTCCATAGTCTCACAAGTATACACACACTAGCATACATACACACACTAACATACATACACACACTAACGTACATCCGTACATACACATACTAACATACATACATACACATTAACTAACATACATACATACATGCATGCACAGACATACTAACATACATACACATACTAACATGCATACACATACTAACATACATACACATACTAACATGCATACACATACTAACATACATACACATACTAACATACATACACACACTAATATATTAACATATATACACCAACATACATACATACATACATACAGTAACATACATACATGCACGTACACACATACATATAGAGATCACCTTAAAACGTTCGAATCGAGTTAAGGGATGCTTATAACTTGATCTTAACGTCGAAAATTTAAATTCGAATTTTCGACCCTTCACAGTACTTTCCATAAACATTACTCTATGTAGGTAGGGAAAGTAAACATGTGAAATGTAATGCACAAGAAAAACTAATGAAGTCTCACATTCTGGATATTTTTTTAAAAAATTTTACGCAAACCTACTCTGATAACAAAAAAAATTAGCATTTTATGTTCATACATTATTGATTTAAAATTTCGGCTCTACTGTACTCACGTGCAGATAAAGAATTCCTACCGCCGGAGACTTGCATATTTGTTTTTTCCAATGGTCTCTTTATCACGTCTGCATACAACAACAACAAAAAACAAAACGCTGGCAGAACATGAAGGTGAGATCATCATCATCATCGTCTGCAGTTCTGCGCAACGTCCATTGCGGCTGTAGTCTCCTTCGTGTCTTACGTCGCCGCCGGAGACCTATTTTCCGCGAAAAACGCTGAATTTTTAACCAACCAGAGAACGTGTCCGCTCTGCCTCACTGCACGTGGTCTAAATAGTCCTAAGTTATTGGTTCGAATTGAATAGTGCATTTCGGAACGGTTGCTATTTCGTTTGTGGGTTGAGGGAAATATGCAAGGAAAGTGAACGTGGTTATACAGGCTGTTTGTGCTTTTCGAGTAGTTATCTTAGTCACATATACCTCCATTTTTTTTTAAATTTGATAAAATAAAATGCGAAATTCATTTATACAATTAATTTTCCTGTGTGTGGTATTTATATAAAAACGGGGTTTATAAACATTAGTACGGCCCTTGAAGCAATAAAGAAAAGACAACGAAAAATTTGTGCTGCAGTATGATGCAATGATTTGCCATATTCTTTAATATATTTACAATAGAATTAACATAAAATAACGAAAGGAATATAAGAAATTATCGAAAGGAATTGGGTTTTCTCTTGACTCTGATTCTTGCTGACTGTAAATTGAAAATCAGGATATTTTTTTAAACGTGATTGCGCAATTTTATTTGCAAATGATGTCAAATATGTAGAGGAAAAATACAAGATTATTTATAAGCAATAACTCGTCTAATAAGTTGATTGGCGACAGGAGTTCAGCTGGTGGTCTTACTCATTTAATGCTCAGGCCGCCTAGCTCACCCAGAGGGTCAGAGCAGTTACAATGGACGGACGGTGTCCTTATGGCCATTCCCGGCGGACGGTTTGGTTGATCATATCCCTGTGACTAGGATTACACGGGAAGAGGAAGGATATCCTTGAGATCGCAATTTCTTTTTCAGTTGGAATAAACCATTCTCGCTCTCTACGGCGGATTTATTTTTTGCCCAAACTTCTAGACCTGTTCGGAACCCATGGATGTAGAAAAGAAACTTAGGAACTGTATTTAAAAAAGTTTTTTTTAATCTAAATTCTTATCGTACCTGCATTGGCTTGCATTTAAAGTTTGAAAGACACAGATAAATGCTTACAATCTTGCTGTAACACTTTTTGGTTGAAAATTAGTTAATATTTTCATACATACTACCATGTATAATATTGTAAAGAGACGTTACTGTTACGACGTACCTTCTGGAATCATGGTGTACTCCCAGGATACAAGAATGCGTCCAAATTTCTGGATAACTAACACTTTTATTTAAAAGCACTTATAAACGTAAACAGCAACAATATACAGAGAATAGCTCGATAATTATTTTACAAGGTCGCTAAACAACTATGAGATACAAAAAAAACAACAAATAGATCCTCAGCTAATTCACGAAATAGCAGCTGTTATTCTCAAAACATTGACGTATTTTACAACTCATTTCAGCTCATATCACATGCTCTCCAACTATGCGATGACTATTTTTATATATATACTCTCCGTAGAAATTTCCAGAAGAATCTAATATCTTACAGAATATTCTTGAATTCGAAAAAGTTCTAGTACATTTGAAAATTCGCCCAAATCTGCCAAGTTGAAGATAAATCGCTAAATCTCGCACCCCCTGGCATCATAAAATTGTTACAAAATTAGTCACTTTATGTCTGCTTTTTGTCTGTGATGTCACAATTTTATGTGATATTTTTAATAAATTTATTTTTAATAATGCGCAGAATCTCGAGAATTGTTCATGCTAGCGTTTTAAAGTTAGTGTTAATCATTTTCTAATGAAACATTACATAAGAAATGATTATTTGCGTAACGTTATTAAAGGTTCTGATTTGTTCAAAATTTCATTCGAAAATTTGGGTTTTTCCGAACATTCGATTGAGTTTAAACTCGATAGGATTCCAGTATTAACAGATTGTAATTTTTAGCACCAAATTTCGTTCGAAACGCTCCATTCGTTCACCCACAGTCACAAGAACATACACACACAGAGACACACATACATAAGTTCAAAAACGAACGATTTGAATTCAGTAATGCTTGTAACGTTGCATGGGAAACTCGAATTCGAATTTTCGACTCCGTCATAATACTTTCCTTATACATTATACTATAGGAAAATTGAAAATATTCCAATATCCAGATTTGCTTTTAGCATCTGATATCATACGCAACGTAAAGCTCCAGCATTCTGCTCTTTATATAATTAATTGTTACAAATACATAAAATGTTTTTGCAGTAATTGCCTTTTCTAAGGTAAAGCAACCTTTACAGGCAACCATTGTTATTACATGAAGGTACGCGTTATTCGACCGTTACGACATTTTTTGTGAGCTTTTGGCTTCAAATTTTGTGAAATATTACCAATCTGGCGACTTCTGGCGAGTTTGTAAAACACTCTAATTTTTCCGATATCTCCATATTGCTCGAACATACTCCCTCTTTCTAGTGATTTATATGGGGAGTATATAAGGAAGTCATCGTTTAGTTGGACAGAGTTGACTTAATGCGAATGAAAGTGAATCGCGAAATATGTCTGTGTTTTAATAATAGAATCCGCTATTTTATGAATTAGTTGAGCATTTAATTTTTGTTTTATTGTACCCGACGGTTGTTTGGTGATCTTATAAGATAGTTATCGAGCTATTCGGTGTATATTGTTCCTGTTTACGCTTAATGGTGCTTTAAAATAAAATTATCCATAAATTCGGATTCATTTTTGTATCTTGAGAGGACACCCACTAGTTCAGAGGATAAGTTGCAACAATATTTTAAAATTAACTATCAGACTGTCAATATACACACACAACTTATTCGAATTAAAATGTCTCCATTAAAAGACAATCAGACATATTCTTTTATTACTATAGATAAATGTATGCACATTAAAATATGTGCAACTTAGTAACTGGAATTGTAACAATGTAATAATTATAAGTACAACATATTTATTCTTTGCCGATATTTAAAAAAACCACTATCTATATATTCAAAGTTTACAACTGGCGTTAAAATAAATAAATGTCTGTCAAATATTTTCCCAATATTTTTATAATATATAAATTACACGTATATGCAATGACCATTATTTATTCTATACACGATAGAATAATATTTATATGATCAAATAGTAATAATAAATACTGTTTAATGTGTCACTTTCTTTTGCTAATGCTATTTTTGGACTAAAAATTGTTAATATGGGAAAAAGGAGCCAGTTTTCTCTAAAATAATTTAAAACCAAATAAATATAAATATTTTAAATATGAAATATAGAAGATATAGAATAAAATGATTTTGCACAGTTCACAAATTTTAATAATTTTCTCATGTTGATTGTTTTTTGGAAGCAATTGAATTTATCTTTTAAAGTTGATAAGTAAATTATTTATCATATTCCTTTGCATTACGTGATATTTAGTTAGTTATTCAGTGCTGAACGCCAAGTATATACATTATTATTGTGTTCCGTCGTAAGGCTTAGAAACAATTTATAGCTCTTGAAAACTACTGTTTGGGAGAAAGCTGTTATTTCTCTTAGAGACTACCGTGGTCACGTGTTTTCCTGCTCCCTTCAGGAGTGTCTCGGCCGTTCTTTCTAGTGGGTAGTTCAGTGAGCAATCTAATTGGCCAGTTACGGTCAAGAAAATAAATGATCTTTTTATTTTCAAAGTTTAATTTAATAAATTGTGCACAAGATATCAGCAGTTTAATTTCCATCTTACATAGTACAAGTTTGAGCAATTAGTTAACGGTTCAATTTCTTGATTCCACTTCTTGTGGAATGCAAAGGGGCTTCATTCCATATTTTAAATTGATAGAGTATTTTCCGACAAAAGTGGTTTACATACATTTTACGCAGACCGACAGAACAATCAACTGACAAATCAGTACCCTAGAAAAATTCCACACTTTTAATTTGTAACCATAGATAATTAAGCAACAACAGCTGCCACCGGCATTGGAGCTCACATGCAGCTTCTAACAATTGCCAGCAGTGGCCAGCCATCGCTTTTTTCCCAGCCACACAAACAGCTACCACTAGCCCTCGGGTTGGTCGTGTGCTCTGGGTTTTCCACACTTTTAATTTGGTCAAAAAGTAGATTAAAAAACAATACGGTTTCAAAACAGCTAAAATATCTTTACAGTATATAGTATATTGCTTGTCACCCGTGATAAAATGCCATTCAGAGGCAACCACTGTTATTATATGAAGGTCGCTTGACCTTGGCTATAAATTCAGTTTACTTGGTTCCTAAATTTAGAGAAATATTGCCAATTGGCAACTTTTAGCGAGTTCTGGAAATGTCTTGAAATTTGGATTGGCTGACAACTTCACGAGTACGGTGGTTTTTTTCCAGACTTTTTCACACAGGGTACAAATAATCTTGCTATCGTATTGATGTGATGCGAGAAAAAGTGAATTGTAAATACGTTAAGTATCTTGAGAATATAATCTTCTGTGTCATGCATGAGCTGAGCATTTAATTGCTACTTTAATGTACCTAACAGTTATTTTGTGGCCTTGTAAAATAGCTAGAGAGATATTAGCTGTAAATTACTCTTATTTATGTTTACTGGCGTTTTAACAAAAAGCCCTAACTATTTGGAAATTCTGACTCATCTTTGTACCTTGAGAATACAACCACGATTCCTGAGGATACACCGTAACAATATTTTACTTTAGCGAAGCAAGTGTAAAAGCGTTTTCTGCTTTCACATTCAAATGTATAAGTTAGTTGATATAAAACATGTATAACACAATAAAGCATTAGTGGTAAGTACTAAACTCCAGAGTTCAGATCCGTCTCCCTGGTGAGAAGCGAAACTACAACTCAATGGCTGGAAGTAATAAATGACAAGTAAAATAGCACGTGAAAAGAAGACTCTATATATTTCATTATAGTAAAGGAACATTCTTTAATTTTCTTTATGAAGCACAGATAAGACATTATTCGTAATTTAAATTCAATTTTCCAAAAATGGCAATTATAACTCCTTCATTCATGAGTTAGGTTTCTAACATTTGTTTCAGAACAATATATCTAGCTTGAAAATCTTTTAGTATAGTTATTACCATAATTAAATAACCTTTTCAACAATATAATATACCAGGGGAGATTGATACAGATCTATTACTTTTAAGCTGGCTTTTTTACATTTAAAAATTCCATAGACATACAACCAGCAATTCAATTTTACAATCTCCCAATTAAAGGAAAATAACATACGAACCTATATTTCGGTTCTGAGGGGCTCTGTCGGTCGAAGAACATTTTTGAGAGCACTTTTTATTAAGTTAAATTAAAATTTAAAATAAATTCATTTTTGTTTTACATTGGAACAAAATCTATATGCGACCGACAGCCCTCTCGTCCATGGTAAGCTCTCTATTTCATCCAAGCGCGTCCCTCTACATTTTACCTCGCTGACGTCACAACAACATATACATATCACACGTACAAAACCGAGCATTGGAAAATAATCAACAAAATAAAATTAACACTCAACGGCTTTGCTTTCTCTCTCCGCTGACTGGCAGGCGCTCCTTTTCAAGGTCGCACACACTCCACAATTTTGCTCTATTTCGACAGAAAATCGTCTGAGGGCTTCTACATTTACATGACATGAAAAGAGCATTTTAAAACAAAAATATGCATCGCAGATTTCGATGCCACACAAGTAAAAATAGGCAATTTTGTATTTTATAATCGGCATTTTGATCGTTTATTGTGACTCAAAATTGCTTCACATCTCTATCCCTTTAGCGACGGCGGCATTCCGGAACTTCCGCGGCCCAGAGGACGGAGCACTTCGCTTCCGAACTGTTCTCAAAGGACGGCAAATTTTTTGCGCTAAGCCTAACTCTCGAAAAAAATTCACTAAAAATCACCTATTCAACACAGAAATCAACTTTTCTTAGGAATAAAAGAAATATTTATTTTCTGTTTGATGTATATTTTGTATACAAATCTGAATACAAAATACTCGTTATTGCTCCCATTCTTTTATTCGAAATAAACGAATAATTTCACTGCCGCACATTCCTCTAAAACCCAAACAAAAAAAAAATGCTCTCTTATATTCCTATGATTCACCAACGAAATCATTAAGCTGAAATTAAAACGAGAACCGGAGCTCAATTATAAAATAGCTGATGCTATGAGAAGTGCGCTATTTGTTTATATTACAAAAATCATGTTTCACCACTCCAAATGGAGAAATGATTAATTGGATCCTTCCTATGCCAAGGTCAAGTATCTGCAAAATACATTGGAGTTGTTCGCATGGACATTTAACGCCATCTAGTAGACAAATGAAAACGCTCGACATAAAAACGCGCGTACGTGGCACCCGTCTTTTAAGGTACAGTTTTCTCCGCCACGAATGCGTGGCGACCGTCCTTGAATGCAAGTTCGTGGACGACACGCGGGCGTGGCAACCGTCGCTACAGGGCTATAGAGAAATTTCATTTAAATGAAACTACAAAGTATAGTATTGAAAGTGTATTTTTTGTTATTAAAGCTTCTTAAATAAAATGAATATAATTGCCTTTGACACATTTAAAGAAAGGGATTTAAATAATTTTAATAAAAATTACAATCAGACAAGAAATAAAAGAAAAATGTCATCGGACAGAAATAAATGAGACAGGAGATTTGTGAAGGAATCTTCACAGGGCTTCAAATGCTGTGTAGACTTTATTTTTCATACGAACTATTAAACAACTTTACTTCTACCTTTAAGCATAAATTAAAGACGCGAATCATAGATAAAAAGGTCATTTAATCAAATAAGACCATAAGACGTACAAATATTAAAAGGCCAGAGCGCTCTGGCCTTTTAATATTTGTACGTCTTATAGGATGGTTTTATTTGATTAAATGACCTTTTTATCTATGATTCGTGTCTTTAATTTATGCTGAAATATTGAAGCAGACGTGATACCAATTTAATTATTTACTCCTACCTCTTCCAGAATTCAATGCTGAATTCATATCATCCATAAGTACTATGAATATACGACCTTGAGAAATAAATCTTTCAAGACATGTTTTTGAACTGGAAGTGGAAAAAGAACAAAAACTGGAAATTCTCCAGAAAATTCCTTAACCCCCTCCGAAATATCAGATATCATCTAAACTATTTATAACGAGAAATAAATATTACAAGAAAAATGTAAATTTTTGAATCGGAAGTCCTATCTTCAGAATAGGAAATGAAAATTCTCTGAAACGTATCTTTACTCTGTCCAAATTTAATGTTGAATCCATATATAAGTCATTATCTAAGCTACAGGGTGTATCTGAATTCATCATCAATATTTGGTGGGGAGGTAGGGAATAGGATAAGAAGACTATTTCACATAGGAAAGCATAGGCGCAAACGAACGAATGACGGTGTAGAGGGCGCTTTGTGTCCACAACTCCCACTCATGCGCAAAGCTGTCTGATATGTGGTTCCAGCATGATAGCGCTCCAGTACATTTCGCAAATGATGTGCGTGATTACCTGACCCAGAAAATTTGGAGCTCAATGGATTGGTCGCGGTGGACAGGTTTGTTGGCCACCACTGTCACCTGATTTATCTCCAATCGACTTCTTTGTATAGGGTGCGATGAAAAACATGGTGTACGAGACCCCTGTTGCCAGTGCTATGGACCTTGTAGCACGCATATCGGTTGCCGCCGCAAACATCCGGGAAATGCCGGACATATTCCAGAAAGTCCGGTTGTCCATGCAACGTCGTTGTGAGGCATGTACTCTAGCATATGATCTGCATTTCGAGCACCTCTTGTAAGTCTGTACAAACGATGCACAAATAAATGTTTTTTTCTAACAACCTTCTTGTTATGTTTTCTTTCCATCATTTAACCGGGCTCATATTGCCCTACTACATGACGTCTGCTCCCATGCTTTCCTGTGTGAAATAGTCATCTTTTCCTATTCCCTACCTCCCCACCAAATATTGATGATGAATTCAGATATACCCTGTATATCTATAGCTAATCCTGAGAAATAGATGTTTCAAGTAAAATTTTGAGCCGGAAGTGGAAAACCACCCCACCTAATCCAGAAATTTATGATCAACACTCTATATCAATTATCATCTAATCTCTATAACCAATTTTGGACATAGATGTTTCAAGTAAAATGCAAATTTTGAATCGGAAATAGAAAAAGAACTGGATGCAGATAAGGATAAATATATTTGTCAGGAATGTTTTTTTTTCGTAAAACTAATAGTATGTTAAAATTTTTGCCATCAATTAAATACATCATTACACACAAACTAAATGAATTGTATTGTCTTTTCATGCCTCTGTGTATATTTTGTCAACACAAGAAAAAATCTGATGTGGGCAGCACATGACTTTCCCTGCAGACTTATATCCATGTTCTCTTTATTTTAATTAAATTTATTTCACTTTTAATTCAATTTTCGTTCTCATTCGGTAACCGGGCTTATTTTCAAAGGTGGCGTTGGGAAAGTACGAAAAACTAAAATATCTCGAGAACGGCTAGTCCTAGAGTAATGGGGTTGGTCTTATTCTTTTCGTCGTTAAAAATTACGTCTTAAATCAGCATTTAATGGATATATTTGAGTATACCCAGTTCTTTAGTTTAGATTTGGACGATTTTTGCGGGCCATTTTGCAAAAAAAGGCAGGTCATTTTTTTCCGAATCGTACTAAAATCTAATCAGCACCAAAGGTAATCCCCAAGTGACTCATCTACCGAATTTTGTGAAATTCTGTCCATCAGTTTTTCAGTTAGAGTGGATACAAACTTTTGCGGGCCATTTCGCACAAAAAGGCGGGTTCTTTTATTCCGAATCGTACCCAAAACTAATCAACACCAGCCCCGCCCACAAGTGACTTACCTACAAAATTTTGTGAAATTCGGTCCATTAGTTTTTTAGTTAGAGTGGATACAAAATCTGCCCAGACAGACACACAGACACACAGACACACAGACACACAGACTCACAGACACACAGACACACACACAGACGTCACGCTAAAAATGGTTTTTTCGTATTATGGAGGTCTTGAAACGTGTAGATCCGTCGAAAACTCGAGTTGTGATTTTCGGCATGATTCCAATACTTTCCCTATACATTACCATGTATTGCAGGGAAAGTAAAAAGGATAGCTCAACTCATACATTATTAATTCCAAATTCCTACTCTGTTTCACATACCTCTTTATACAGGAACAGAGCTCTGGACCACACATATACTTACATATTTATTTCTTCGTGGTTGTCTCCTTATCACGTATGAGCGAAATAAGAGAGAACAAACAATATCTGGGCATAAAGGGAGGGACGTAATGGCTTGCAGTTCTGCTCAATGTTCACCACATGATCTTCAAGGTTTTTATTCACGTAGCATATTATTTACATAGCATGTAGTCTTTACTGTTTAACACTAAACGTACCATGACCGAACGAATGACAGATTGTAAATTTTTGTTTAGAAAATTCGCATATAATATTATCGGTTTTTCTCACTTGACTTTTCCTATTAAATGTATACAATCAATTTTTCAATATTTATTTTTCTTCTTCTTGTGCTTATAAAGATACTTATCTATACAGTCTATCGTCATCTACCATGTCCGGTCATTTGACCGGGAGAAAAATATATTGCCTTATAAGGTTATCGGGTCAGAAAATGTGATGTACATGCACAGCACATTTCACATATTTTCATCCGTTTCCTGCATATTTCTGCAAGGACTGTTGAGTAGTAAGTTGAATTTAAAATAATTGTCCATTTAAATTTCAATAAAGTGCGTAAAATTTCAAGTTGCAAGAAAAGGTGACAAAAACTAAAAAGTATTATTAGTTAGTTTATATTTTGTTTTTACAGCGTTACTCCATTCCTATTCTTCACCCTAAAAACATATCGAAACACTCAAGACACACCAAGTTCTTAGTAGAAATAAATAACATAGGCGAAGAATTTTCGGAAATTGATGAAGGTGAACTTTCTGAAAGTGAAGATATATTATTTGAAAATGATAATGATCTATTAGACACTGAGTGAGACACTGAGCTTACAGATACCGAAAATGAAGACAAGAATACGTAGAGGACGAAAAAAGAATGAGATTGCTCTCAAGTTCTGAAGATGAGAATAAAAGAAATGAGCAGTATATTTCGATTGAGAGCACTATTTGGGCAGAAATGCAAAAAGGTGCTACACCTGGGAGATCACCAGTCAATTGAATTATTACCTTAAAGTTACTTGAATTATTACCAGATCACTTGAATTATTATTTTAAAGTCACTTGAATTACTACCAGATCACTTGAATTATTATCTTAAAGTCACTTTGTTTAATATTTCTTTATTAAATTAATATATCACCTGCATTTAATTAAAACAAATAAAGTTTTCATCTAAAAACCGGTCATTTGAGCAGTTACGGTACTAATAGGTATATATAGAGTATCGGTACGTTTAGTGTTAAAACTGTTTAGAAGCTGTTCACCAACAGGTCGCACTCTATGCTCTGCACCCTACTGTTTAAGAAGTGCAGCGTGTTCTAATGGCGGAGTTTTAAATCCCGTCCAACCCGCAAGATTCTGACCTAGTCACCCTACCTTTCGTAATTTTTCAAATATTTATTGCATAATTTTCTTTTGGGTATTTTTATGGGTTTTGCCTCTTCTACTCGAATTAAGGAGTTCGCGATATGCCATAGTTCAGGCTCAATGTTTTTTTTTTTGGGTGGTGGTGGTGGGGGGGGGGGGGGCGAAAATTTTCCATTAGAAGGGGGAGGGATTATCCCTATTTTATAGTATCATTAAGGCTGATATAAGAATTGGTATTTTAGGGGTGTAATCCAAAAATTTCAACCCCCTAATACTATCAATTTGCATTTTTGTGGTGCTGTTTGTTCATCGAATTGTTCGATTGGTCGAATAAATGAGAAACCTCTTTTAAGTGGAATAGACTTGAAATATAGTGAACGAATGAAAATTTGATTAGACCCACTAGAAAAATCGAAGGCGTTAAAATCTCATGTTATCTAGAGTTTCTTTATTGTAAAACGTCATCTAGTACATGTTTAATAATGTTTAATAGTAGTACATGTTTAAGTTTTCGTCTGTCTTCCCGTCATAATTTTCCTAGGCACTTGTCGCATAGATAGGAATTCATAAATTGTTACACTGGTCAATCGTTCAATAACCCCCCCCCCTTCTAAAAAAAAAAAAAAAATCGAAATTTTCCAAAATAATTATTTGACCAGATAAGCTGTTGCTAAGTAGTTTCTTCTCCAAGAAAAATTTCTTTTACATACAAAAATGAGAATGAACTTCAAGTAATTGCGCGATAGCTAAAATTGAAAGGACTCAAGCATATAATTAGTAATACTAAATGTGGCGCAAAAAAAAAGAGGAACTTATTGTTGGCTTTTATATTTATTAAATTATTTATTAAATCCACCTTATTTATCTCTAGTGCGAGTTCCTGTAAAAGAATATTTATTAACATAATTCAACTCAATTAATTGCATCATTTTAACTTTAAAAATAACATTATTTATTAACAACATTTGGCTAATTACTAAGTCCATTACAAAAATCATTCATTATTAGTTTCGGAGGAGATTGAAAATGTGAGACCAGGTGAATTAAAAATGCCTAAATTGCATTTATGACCTTCTATAATACTTGATTCGCACATACCTGCTGGCTGTCTTTAGACTTTGTCACACAGCTCGTACTTAAGTCGATTATATTGTACTGGAACTAACTCGCGGTGTAGTACTTCCCACTCGTACACATCGATCATTCGTACTACCGAATATTTCTTGGGAATACTTTTGGAACAATTTTATATCAGGGCATTTCTTTGGAATTCTCTCTAAGAAATCGCTCTTTAATCTCGTGTAGAAGTCGTGTATATCATCTCTAGAACGTCTGATGCGGGTATAGTCATGTATATCTTCTATTGCGTCTGATGCCATTGCCAAACATTACAGACATCATAAATACAAACATAAAACTGTCTTCGCTGAATCTTGTTTCAAATCTGGTCTCACAGTAAATTAATTTTTAACGTATACATGTTCTAGTATTCCTATATAGAAGTATGTATAATAAGTTATACATAGTATGTGATATTAAGAAGTATATGATATTATTATTAAGAAGTATATGATATTAATTTCAGCTTATAGAAATGCATAGTTATTAGTTAATTCATTTAAAACTTTCTAAAGGTTTGTGTTTAAAAAAATGAAAGTTGAGATATTTTCTAAGTCATGAAAATGCACTATGAAAACCTATCAGATACAAGGATAAAACTTTCACACACACAAAAAAAAAGCCTCTTCTCCGCCGATGTTCAATAATCCCCTCTAGTCCTAAGGGGAATTACCACCTTCTGTAGCCCATTTTTGAATTCTACTTGACTTCATGTCTTGAAATATGTAACACCCCAGTAAATTTACTGCTGAGGCACCTCAGGAAAATATAAACACCCCCTGGAGATTAATTTTGGGGACATTCTGGCTTATATTCCTAACAGTGTCCTCCATCCCCTTGCATACGCAAATATTCGAAATGTATTTTAAGCTCTGTATACTCAGTTTAATTTTCGACACGTTTTTAGTTTGAGCCCGATCATATTTTTACTCGGGGAACTAACTCATTTTACTTTCCCTGCAATACATGGTAATGTATAGGGAATGTATTGGAATCATGTTGAAAATAGTAACTCGAGTTTCCGACAGATTTACATGTTTTGGAACCTCTAGAATACGAAGAAACTATATTTAACGTGATGTATGTGTGTGTGTTTCTGCCCGTGTGTGCAATCTATGTATCCACTCTCACCAAAAAACAAATTGAACGAATTTCATAAAATTTTATAGGTGAGTTAATTTTGGATTACCCTGATACTGATTAGATGCTAGTACGATTCGGGATAATCAAAATTAATATATCGGCCCGCCCGAAGGTATACGGCAGAGAATAAATAAGTCGTTGTGATAGCGAGCCTGCTCGCCTTAGCACATGCGCCCGCTCCCGAATAGCCACACAAAGCCAACCCTGAGAGCCACCACCGGCGCCACCAACTCCGAACCCCGTCCAGTCACAAACGCAAAAGGAACGGGGAACAGAAAAACACAAAACAAAACCCTGCAACCTCCATATCTCTCTTTCTCGAGACTCCACCTTCACTTGAAAGATAAACTTTATTCAAAAAAGTACAAACTATACCAAACTTTTGGTAGGAATACAGAGGTTAACCAACCTTGCTGCACCATAAAGTATAAGAAAGCAAGTTAAACATAATATCAATACACACTTGCGCACAAGTTTACAATAACTGAAAATATCAAATTATATTTCATTTGCCAATAATTGGCTAACAATCAGAATTAATCCCTTCTCTGACTTTACAGATGTTTAACAGATCCATAAGGTTAACATTCATATAGTCATTAGGAAAATACTAACATCTGTCCATATTATGCAATTATAACAGTGTGATACATAGTACCAAGAGCTTCGCCACAATCAGAAATATTACTTTTACCATGAAAATCAGTTTGGTAGGTCTTAAAGACTATGTTGTGTTAAACATTGATTTAAGAAAAAAAATCCATATTTATGGTTTATATTCACCAAGGATACATGATCATACAGATATCTTCACTTTGTACTGTTACTCCATCTATCTTGCTAAATAGACTTCATTTTCATCTGTATTCTATTCTTTACTTGGCTGCGACTATATCCAAAATTAAAACCTATTTCTGTTTTAGAAGTTGCTGTCTTTGCTAACTCATCTTCTCGTTCATTCCTATGTAGCCCTATTTTCTAAGCTTTGAAAAACCGATCTCGAATCCATATACATATCGACTTCTTCTATCTTGTTATTAGTTGCATGTTCAATCGCTTTACACAGTGCATAAAGTTCTGCATTGTAAACTGCTGTATCATTAAGTCGAAATATTTCTTCTTTGATTATTACATTGTTGTTGTAGATTACATAAGCACAACCAACTCTACCATTCATTTTAGAACAGTCAGTATATATACAGTAGTTTTCCTTGTCCTCAGTTTTAAGATCCCAATTTATCGACCTTTTATCCCACGGTATATTCCATTCTTTAAGTTGTTTCTCCATTTCCTCATATTTAATGCTATTTTCATCTATTTTCAATTCCTGTTTCAAGTGGAATAGATTATAGGCCTCCACTTTATATTTCCTCTTTATGTCCAGGGGGACACATCCTGCCAATACTTCTAATACCACATTTGATACTGTTTTATAACATTTCGTGTAATATTTAACAGAGCTATACGCTGTATTTGCAATAGTTTATTATTGATATAGGTGAAATCTCTATACCATACCGGGCAACCATATACGACGAGCTTTTCTGTTGCTTTAATGTAGATCCCCTTTCTTACTTCTGTTCTCAAGCTCCAAGTAGCTCTTGAGTATCTAGCTATTTCATTCTGGTACTTGCCAACTTTTCCCCTTATACCTGCAAAGTGAGCATATTCCATTTGAAATTTTCTTCTATAATAATGCCCAAATATTTTGATACTTTTACTTTATATTTTAATACTTATCCGTTCTCAAGATATTTTAAATGTATCGCAGTTTTGCTACGTCGTCTTTGAAAATACGCTCAGTTACCTAATGAGATCGAAAATCGAACTAAAAGTGCAAATTCAGTGTAATTTCAAATAAGTATGCATGCTATTTTCTGCAACTATACTCAATTTTACGAATTATTAAGGAAATAAAAATAAAAGAGATTTAAGTATATAGGGAAAGTCATCTGCTACCTATATCATATTTTTTTTTATCTCGTGCGTCGTTTGTTTACTGCTGTATCCGGCAACCCTCTTCTTTAGTATTTGGCGATTTTTATTTAGTCCGTCCTGCATATTAAAAACTAATATAGTTATTGCTTTGCTCATTACATCACATCGCAGAATCTTCAAAATTCGTATGCATTGCACTGGAACTTTTTTATTTCCTCTACAATACGTGGTAATGTATAGGGAAAGTATTGGAATCGTGTCAAAAATCGTAACTCGAGTTTTCGACGAATCTACACTTTTTGAGCATTCTAGAACCCGAACCGAAAAAACTATTTTTAGTGTGACGTCTGTGCGTATGTCTGTGTCTCAGCCTGTGCAATCTATGTATTCACTCTAGCTGAAAATCTCATAGACCAAATTTCACAAAATTCAGTAAATAAGACACGGGGTACTCTGGCGCTGATGCGATTTTGGTACGATTCGAGGAGAAAAAAGAACATGGCATTTTCCGCAAAATGGTCCGCCAGAAAATATGTATTCACTCTAGCTGAAAACCTAATTGACCAAATTTCGCAAAATGTGGTAGATAAGTCACCTGAGAGATATTCTGGTGCTGATTAGATTTTGGTACAATGCAAGAAGAAAGAACCTGCTCAGTTTTGCAAAATGGCCCTAAAATTTCCATAGTCTAAGAAAAAAGTCTATGTATGTTCAAATGTATTAATTAAATGCCTGTTTTAAGCTTAATTTCTAACGACGAAAAGGATAAGACCAACCCCATAACTCCATGACAAAAAGGTCTTGAGATATTTTAATTTTTCCTATTTTTCCCACGTTGCTTTTGAAAATTCGTCCAGTCCCCAAATAAAATCAAAATTTGAAACAAAATTGCAAATTCAGCGTAATTTGGAATAATTGCCTGTGTTATTTTGTTCAATTAAACTTGATATAATCAATCTTGAAAGGGAGAAAGAGATAAATAAATTAGAATCTGTAGGAAAAGTCATATGCTGCTTGCTCACATCAGATATCTTTTTGCGTGAGCGTGTGATCAGATCGTAGTATAATTTGGACGCTCAACATAGTTGAAAAGTGTTTATGGCTTTGTTCATTCTATCTGTCTGACAGTTCGCACGATAACTGCCGTAGAAATGACTTTATCAAAATCAAGTTTTAGTATGTTATTGAGACGGTCTGTAGAATAAATGGGAATACAAATGAATAATATCATCCAATTAATGTTGCATTGAACCCGGGTTGAAAAAATGAAATACATTGAACCCTATGGGACCTAATTTTTCAAGCAATTTTTAAGCAAAGTTAAAATTCACAAATTGTTTCGAAAGTTTTAAGAAATATTCAAATTACCTCATAAAATATATATAAAAAAAATTCAACACAATATGTTGGGCAGTTTTTTAAATAAAAATTAAAAGTGTTTCATAATCAATGTTTTATGCATGATTGACCTTTCTTGTTGATATATTTAGTTGCTAATAAAAATGTGCTGCTGATAGGGCATATATTTACTTGCCTTCGGGTAGTTTTAAACAATATATACGATTAAAAATGAAATTTTCGGCTTGATCCAAATCTGATTTGAATGATCAAATATGGTCAGTCCCAAACACTTCTGAATACTTTCGATATTGCGATATAGAAATTCTGATATCCAAAGTATCACACACAAGGCAGATAGGATATTTTAATAGCTAAGGATTGTACAGCGCTTCCCGATAAGTCCCTAATCATCCCTCTCATTTTCGATTCAAGTGTTCTACAGCTGCAAAATCATGGTCTATTTATAGGAAAGAGACTGTGCTATTGATTGAGAAAGATTGCAAGCCTCTAGCAGAAGTTAGGATTCCTATAACGAAAACAAAGCAAGATAGGCAAAAGATTTAACATGGAAAGAAATGCCGGTTTTATATAACATGCACGCAGATGATAAAATTCTGATGTGGGAAGCATATGACTTTCCATACTGACTCAATTTCATTTTCTCTTTATATCTTCAACAATTCATTAAAGTGAGTTTAATTGCATAAAATAAAGCGCTTAATTATTTGAAATTGCACTGAATTTGCACTTTCAATTCAATTTTCATTTTCATTTGGTAACTGGACGTATTCTCAAAGGTGGTGAAGCAAAAATTTGAAAAAACTAAATTATCTCAAGAACGGCTAGTCCCAGAGTAATGGAGTTCGCCTTATTTTTTCATCATTAAAAGCTATAAAATAGGCATTTAATAGATAAATTTATATACAATCAATAAACAGGGTGTATATAAACTGTTTTGACATAATAAGAGGGGTGATAGTACCCATCAAGACGAACAGTATTTACAATAGAACCTAGGGTAGCATTCCACTCTAAGTGTCAGAAAAGCGTAATGTTAAAGTTGAACTTTCAACAGTGAAAATAAGGAGAATTAATGTAATCATAAGTTGCACAATTCTATTTATTTACACCAGAGAAAGACTCAAAGTAGATGCTCAAAGTGGCGGCCAAGGATGCCGTTGCACAATTCACACCGGCGAATGAACGACTGGCGCACCCTCTCGAAGGCACCTGGTGTCGTGTTTATCCTATCCGATGCAACAACCTATTCTCGCAACGAGATTTTCTACAAAGTACACAGGCGCTTCGTATACCAATGATTTTATGTGCCCCCAGAAGAAAAAGTCCAGTGGGCTGAGGTCAGGTGAGCGTAGAGGCCAAGCCACAGGTCCACATGTCCAATCCATCGTCCGGGATATTTGGCAATCAGGAAGTGTCGGTTGACTAGAAGTGACGGTGATGTTCTGGAGATGTGATACTTCTCCGGCACGACAGCTATGTCGTCCGAAGTGGCGACTTCGGACGACATTGTCTTGTTGAACGTGTTTCGAAGTTGCTCTTTTCTGGCACTCAGAGTAGAATGCGACCCTAGGTTCCATACTAAATATTGTTCGCCTTGATGGGTATCATCACCTCTCTTTGTCGAAACAGTTTATATACACCCTGTATGCATACCAAGTCTTTTTTTTAAACTTTGAAGATTTTTGCGGGACATTTCTTAAAAAAAGTAGGTTTTTTCTTCCAAAAAATTTAATCAGCACCAGAGTAACCTACAAGTGACTTACCTACCAAATTTTTCGAAATTTGGTCACTTAGTTTTCAGCTAGAGGGGGAAAAGACAGGTTCTTTTATCCCGAACCATACCAAAATGCAATCAGCATCAGAGTTATCCACACGTGACTTATCTATAAAATTTTATGAAAATTGGTCAATTAGTTTTTGAGGTGCAGTAGATACATACATTACACAGACAGATATAGACACACACGCACAGACAGAGACACACAGGGATAAACACACACATATACGTCACGCTAAAAATAGTTTTTAGTGCTCTATAGGTCCCAAAACGTGTAGATCCGCCGATTTTTTACACGATTCCAGTATTTTCGCTAAACATTACCATGTGTTGTAAGGAAAATAAAAATGCAATCCCCATAATTATGCAAGTCTCCTTTACTATTAAAGTACTTCAGGAAGAAAATGGCGAAAAATACGCATGAACCACACACTACACAAGGACAAGTATTAATTAATGCGTGTAATAAACTAATTTTAATTTACTTAGAATTATCCTTTTCGCGTAAAGCAATAACTGTTGTATGATATAGCAAATAAATGCTGCAGTATAAAATAATTAAATGTGATTTTATCTATCTATGTATCTATATATACTAATTGCCAAGTGTCCGTCTGTCCGTCCGTCCGTCTGTCTGTCTGCCTGTCTGTCTGTCACGCTTTTTTCAGGCACTTCCCGAATAGATAGAGACTTGCAATTTGGTACACGGCTCGGTAGTTCGATAAAACCCCCTGGAAAAATCGAATTTTTTGAAAACGTTCTATAGAGGGGGTGCCCCACACCAAAACGTTCGAAAACTGAAAAGATGGGAAAGCATACTTTGCGACGAGATAGAGACTTCAAATTTGGTATATAGGTAAATCATTCGAAGGGAAGAAAGTGTGCAATTTCAGATTTCCAATATTTTCTACTTAAGGGGGATGCCGCACACCAAAACGTTCGAAAAGTGAAATGATAGGAAAGCATGCTTTGCGATGAGATAGAGACTTCAAATTCGGTGTATGTATAAATCGTTTGAAACGAAGAAAGTGTGCAATTTCAGATTTCCAATATTTTCTATTTAAGGGGGTGCCGCACACTAAAACGTTCGAAAAGTGAAATGATAGGAAAGCATACTTTGCGATGAGATAGAGACTTCAAATTCGGTGTATGGGTAAATCGTTCGAAAAGAAGAAAACGTGCAATTTCAGATTTCCAATATTTTCTACTTAAGGGGGTGTCGCACACCAAAACGTTCGATTTAACGAATAAATGAGAAAAGGCGCCTTTAGAATTTGATAGAGGCTTAAAATTTGGTATATGGGCTAATAATTTGACGAAAACGCCCAAGACGAATACGGTTTTTCAAAAATGTTCGTTTAAGGGGGTGCTCCAGAGTAAAACGTTCGAAAAGTTAATTGATAAAAAAACCATGCATTGGAATAAGATAGATATATCAAATTTGGTGTAAGGGTAGATAGTTTGAAAGGAAGAAAGTGTACAATTTCAGTTTACCAATATTTTCTACTTTAGGGGGTGCCGCACACCAAAATGCTCGATTTTCGGAATAACGGAGAAACGCTCCTTTTAAAACGTGATAGAGGCTTTATATTTGGTATATGGGCGAATCATCTCATAGAAATCACAAAAAGAATAGAGTTTTTTAAAAATGTATAGTTTAGGGGTTGGGTACTCCACACAAAAGCATTCGTAAGATGAAATGCTAGAAAAGCATACTGCACGATGAGATAGAGACTTCAAATTTTGGTGTACGGGTAAAAAGTTAAAAAGGAAGAAAGTGTGTAATTTCAGTCTTCCAACATTTGCTATTGTAGGGGGTGCGCTCACTAAAATGTTCGATTTGCCGAACAAATGAAAAACGCCTTCTTTACAATGTAATAGAAGCTTGAAATTTAGTATATGGGCTAACCATTTGACAAAAAAACCAAACATGTATACAGTTTGACAAAAATGTTCATTAACGGGGTGCTACACAGAAAAACGTTCGAAAGGTGAAGTGATAGAAAAAACATGCTTCTCGATAGGATAGAGACTTCAAATTTGGTGTACTGGTAGATAGTTTGAAAGGAAGAAAGCGTGAAATTTCAGATTTCCAATATTTGCTACATTTAAGGGGTGCCGCACATTAATATATTCGATTTTTCGAATAAATGAGACAAGCTTCTTTTTAAATGTGATAGAGGCTTGATATTCGGTATATGAGCCAATCATCTGATAAAAAACCCAAGACAAAGAGAGTTTTTCAAAAATGTTCATTTATGGGTGTGCTTCACAGAAAAAAGTTCCAAAGGATAAAAACTAATATAGGGGTGCCTCGGGATGAGATAGACTTTAATGCGGTGTACGCGTAAATAATTCGAAAGGAAGAAATGCGGAAATTTAGTTTCTCAATATTTTCTTCTTTAGGGGGTTCTGCACACCAAAATATTCGATTTGTCGAATAAATGTGAAACGCGAATTATTAAAAAATTTACATTATTCAGGGGTTGCTTATTGCGAGACCGTTGATTTTCAACGGGTATTCGGCTAGTATATACTAATTGCCAAGTGTCCGTCTGTCCGTCTGTCTGTCTGTCACGCTTTTTTCAAGCACTTCCCGAATAGATAGAGACTTGAAATTTGGTACACGGCTCGGTTGTTCGATAAACACCCCTGGAAAACTCGAATTTTTCGAAAATGTTCTATAGAGGGGGTGCCCCACACCAAAACGTTCGAAAACTGAAATGATGGGAAAGCATTCTTTGCAATGAGATAAAGACTTCAAATTTGGTGTATGGGTAAATCATTCGAAAGGAAGAAAGTGTGCAAATTCAGATTTCCAATATTTTCTACCTTAGGGAGTGCCGCACACCAAAACTTTCGAAAAGTGAAATGATGGGAAAACATGCTTTGCGATGAGATAGAGACATCAAATTTAGTATATGGGTAAATCGTTTGATAGGAAGACAGTGTGCAATTTCAGATTTCCAATATTTTCTACTTAAAGGAATGCCGCACACCAAAACTTTCGAAAAGTTAAATGATAAGAAAGCATGCTTTGCGATGAGATAAAGATTTCAAATTTGGTGTATGGGTAAATCGTTCGAAAGGAAGAAAGTGTGCAATATCAAATAACCAATATTTTCTATACTTAAGGGGGTGCCGCACACCAAAATGTTCGATGTACCGAATAAATGAGAAAAGTCTCCTTTAAAATTTGATAGAGGCTTGAAATCAGTCATATAGACTAATCATTTGATGAAAACACCCAAGACGAATATAGTTTTTCAAAAACGTTCATTTAAGGGGGTGCTCTAGAGGAAAACGTTCGAAAGGTGAATTGATAAGAAAACATACTGCGGGATGAGATAGAGATTTGAAATTTAGTGTACTGGTAGATAGTTTGGAAGGAAGAAAGTGTACAATTTCAGTTTTCCTATATTTTATACTTTAGGGGGTGTTGCACACAAAAATGTTCGATTTTTGGAATGAAGTAGAAATATCCTTTTTAGAACGTGATAGAGGCTTGATATTTGGTATATGGGCTAATCATTTGATAGAAAACCCAAGAAGAATGGAGTTTTTCAAAAATATATATTTAAGGGGGGTGGGTACTCCACAGAAAAACATTCGAAGGGTGAAATGATAGAAAACGTTTACTTCGCGATGAGTTAGAGACTTCAAATTTGGTATAGGGGTATATAGTTTGAAAGGAAGAAAGTTTGCAATTTCAGTTTACAAACATTTGCTATTGTAGGGGGTGACACACACTAAAATGTTCGCTTTCACGAATAACTGAAAAACGCATCCTTTAGAGTGTGATAGAGGCTTGAAATTTAGTATATGGGCTAATCATTTGATAAAAAAACTTATCGAAGATTATTACGGTTTTCCAAAAGTGATCATTTAAGGGGGTGCAATACAGAAAAACGTAAAAACGTTCGAAATATGACGTAATAGAAAAACATGCTCCACCATGGGATAGGGATATCAAATTTGGTGTACTGGTAGATTCTTTGAAAGGAAGAAAGTGTGCAAGTTTCAGATTTCCAATATTTGCCACTTTAGGGGGTGTCGCACGCTAATATGTTCGATTTTCGGAATAAATGAGACACTCTTGCTTTTAAATGTAATAGAGGCTTGATATTTGGTATATGGACTAATCATTTAATAAAAAACACAACACGAACAGAGTTTTTAAAAAATGTTCATTTATGGGGGTGCTCCAAAGAAAAACGTTCGAAAGGGGAGATGATAAAATAGTATGCTTCGGGATGAGATAGAGACTTTAATTTTGTGTACTGGTAGATAATTCGAAAGGACGGCGTGAGCAACTAAAATTTTCCAATATTTTCTTCTTTAGGGGCTTCTGCACACAAAAATATTCGATTTGCCGAATAATCGTGAAACACGAATTATTAAAAAATTTACATTATTCAGGGGTTGCTTATTGCGAGACCGTTGATTTTCAACGGGTATTCGGCTAGTATTCTGTCTAATTGCGCTAAATTGGATAGAGTAAAATTATGTGTATTAAATTTGGGTATTTATAGATATTGTGCAGCTATGATAGATTTATAGATATTGATATTAAAGCAACATCCAAGTCAAATGAATACAAGAAAGATCAATCATGCATAAGCATTGATTATGAAACACTTTCCAACTGAAATGTAATTTCATTTAAAAATTTCTAAAATGTGATTCATTCAGTGGTAATATCTTTTACATTATCACAGTACTACAGTAATTTATTATACTTAAATATTTAAAACTGTATCGAAATATAAATCATCTGATTCTCTATGCAAAATCAATGAATATTTCATTCATATAACTTGTATTCCAGACTCCAGAGCTAAATAATTTTGTGTGAAAAAAATTCAGCAATTCTTATGTAATTCATCTTACAATCGCTTGAGATATTTGCATTCTGCATATGTTAAAATTAGGCTTCCTTGAAGAAATAATAAAAGTTTAGGGATCATTTAAAATCACAACTATTGTAATTGCATAGGCACGGAATTTAGATACACAGATAATACACAGATATTATATATGTGTATGTGTATGTACTCAAAGTATTGGAATCGTGCCGAAGATCGGAACTCGAATTTTCAAAGTATCTACACGTTTTGGGACTTCTAGAACACGAAAAAACTACTTTTAGGAAGACGTCTGTGTGTGTAAGGGTGTATCTGTGTATGTTTCTGTGTGTCTGTGTGGATATTACATCCACTCTAATTGAAAAACTAATGGACGGAATTTCATACAATTTGGTAGGTATGTTTTTTGTGGGAAATCCTGATGTTCATTAGATTATAGTACGATTCGTAATAAAAGAATCTGCCTTCTTTGCGAAATGGCCGCAGAAATTGCCTTTATCCACTCTAGCTAAAAACTAATGAACCAAATTTAACAAAATTTGGAGTATAATATTTCAATAACCTACAAGTGATTTATATACCAAATTTAACAAAATTTTGTATATAAATCATTTGTAGGTTATTCTACTACGATTCGGGAAAAAGGAACGGGCTATTTTTGCGAAATGGCCAGCAAAAATCGTTATATATAAAAATAAAAGACTACGTGTGCTCAATTATATCAATTAAATTCCTATTTTATATGTGATTTTTGACAACAAAAAGAATAAGACTAACCCCATTACTCTAGGACTAGCCGTTCTTGAGATATTCTAGTTTTTTCGCGTTTTCGCTACGCCACCTTTGACAATAAGTCCAGCTATCAAATGAGAACCAAATTTAAGTTTAACGTGTAAATTCAATGTCATTTAAAATACTTATGTTGTGCAGATAAACTCAAATTATCATTGAATAAATAAAGAGAACGAATATGAGTCTGCAGGGAAAGACATGTGCTGTCCACATCAGAATTTTTAACAATATTACACCAATGATTTATAGAAGTGAACGGGGATTATTTTCAGGCCATTTCGAAAAAAATGTATGATCTATATTTAAAGATCCATCAAATTTTTGTCGAATAAAATGTTCAACAAATTTAAGCTGTGTACCAAATTTTAACTCTCTAGGACGTAGGAAAGTGCATTTAAAATGCCATCAATTAAATTTATCATGAAGAGTTATATAAAATTAAAAAAAAATGAAAAATTGTTATCTACCAAATTTATTTTAAAATATGAAGCCACTCCCTATGCAAAACGTTTTAACAAATGGAGAGATATTTATTATATAATATCTCTCTCTTTTCTTTCTGGAAGATATCCCAAAGTCAGAATTTAATTGAATTTGTTTTTTTCCCTATATTAAATAATTTTTTTAATTAAAAAACTACTTAACATATTTTACTGAATTTTTTTTTATATATTCTATGGGATAATGTGAATATTTCCTAAAAATTTCGAAGCAATTTGTGAATTTTAAATTTACTTAAAAAATGTTTGAAAAATTAGGTCCCATAGGGTTCAATGTATTTCATTTTTTCAACCCGGGTTCAATAAAAAACTAATTGGGTGATATTATTTATTTATATTCCCATAGGTCCTACAGACCGTCTGAACAACATACTAAAATTTCATTTTGATAAACTCATTTTTACGGCAGTTATCGTGCTAACGGACAGACAGACAGACAGACAGACAGACAGACAGAATGAACAAAGTCATAAACACTTTTCAACTTTGTTGTAAAGTGTTAAAAAAAATGGGGTTATAAAGATACATATTATACGGATCTCAACTAGTTACTGTATTTGATAATGTTACCTGGCATGATATTTTATATAAAGTAGATTCTAATATTGCGTATTATTCTTTTAATGAAAAAGTCTGTGGTTTAGTAAACAAATGCAAACTACCCCAAAAATTACTTATAAATGAGATTTTAAACTGTGGATAATAACCTAACGATCTAAAGACACGCATTATTTACCAAGTCAAATAATTAAAATGGGATTATCAAGATTCATATTATACTGATCTCAACTAGTTGCATACTGTTTTTAACACTTTACAACAAAGTTGAAAAGTGTTTATGACTTTGTTCATTATGTCTGTCTGTCTGTCTGTCTGTCTGTCTGTCTGTCTGTCTGTCCGTTAGCACGATAACTGCCGTAAAAATGACTTAATCAAAATGAAATTTTAGTATGTTGTTCAGACGGTCTATAGGACCTATGGGAATATAAATGAATAATATCACCCAATTAGTTTTGGATTGAACCCGGGTTGAAAAAATGGAATACATTGAGCCCTATGGGACCTAATTTTTCAAGCATTTTTTAAGCGGATTTAAAATTCACAAATTGCTTCGAAAATTTTAGGCAATATTCAAATTGTTCCATAAAATATATAAAAAAAAATTCAGCGAAATATATTCAGTAGTTTTTTAAATAAAAATTAAAATAATAATAACACCTCTTATATGAAGCGATCACGTGTCCATGATATGAAACGATCACATGACCCACTTCAAAATGATATATGGCATCCATCTTGTCTCAAAATCGTGATTTTTAAAGTTCTTTCTACTTCATATTGAGTGTTGTATCCATCCTAAAACTACTTTATTTTGGCCTAAATTCTGTGCATCTACATACTTTAACAACGCAATGACAATATATTTCAGTTTAAATGCTCATACAAATTTGATTATTTCTACTATTAAGCCTATTTTTCACCTATGTAAAATGTAAACAGCAAAATATGTAGAATGAGTTGTATTAGAATCGCTGTAATTCTTTAACACAAAATCATTTAGTCCATGGAGTCTGCATGGCTGATATGAATGAAATATTCATTGATTTTAGAAAGAGAAGGACGATAATTTTCGATGAAGTTTTACGCATAGAGTTTTACTTACTTGTAGCTCCATGGTCTTAATTTATAAATAATATAAATTATTATAGTATTGTGATGAATGACATGAATGGGGGAATTATTTATGAATGAAATGTTGCTTTTATAGAGAGAGCCAGGCGTGTTATTTTTTCTATGACGTCATTTGAATGGATTTCAGTTGTTTTCGATGAAGTTTTCAAATATAATAAATTATCGTAGTATTATGATAATTCTAAAATTATTACCGAGGAATGTATCACATTTTAGATATGTTTAAACCAGGCAATTTATATTTTAATGCCGTCATTTGAATGAAGTTAATTTTTTTCGATGAAGGTTTAAGGTTTCAAATATAATAAATTAATGTAGTATTGTGATAAGTTTTAAAATATTACCGAGGAATGTATTGCATTTTAGACATGTTTAAATAAAATTGCATTGAAGTTGGAAAGTGTTTCATAATCAATGCTTTAAGCATGATTGATCTTTCTTGTTGATAATGTTACCTGGAATGATATTTTATGTCAAATTGATACTAATATTGCATATTATTCTTTTAATGAAAAAGTCAGAGGTTTAGTAAACAAATGCAAACTAACCCCCAAAATTACTTATAAATCTGATATTAAACCGTGGATAATAATCTAAGAATAAATAAAGAAACACACTATTTAAAAACAATGATTTTATAAAGCTCTTTAAAGTAGACTCTTTGATACAAATTTTAAAAAGATTTTTATTATTCACAATTTAGAAATAGCTTAACAGCTGATTTAAGATTAAAGACGGGATAGCTATTTTACTTCTATGTTTGCAAGTGTTAAGGGAGATTCTATAAGGTAGTGTCAGATAATTAATAAGTCACTTGATGTAGTTAAGTGCATTAAAACTGATTTGAGGGATGGGTTAAACAGCGAAATTGACATTGCTTACTATTTCAATAAATTTTTTATCAGTGTTTCACAATTGTCCGAAAATGTTTCTGATGACAGAGTGTAGCAGATTTACGCGGTTGTGGAATATTCCATATTGGGATACTGTAGTATCAGGTATAATAAACGTCAGGTCAATGCCTGAGCTATAAAAGACAGTACAGCAAGCAATACAGGCATACAGGCTGACGCCAAGACTATGGACACTAAAGTCGAATCAATTTATGATGGGCAACAAAGCTGGTCCCATGTTTTTTCGCAGTGCACCTGATTCCTTCGGTTATCAAGCCCACTGTTAGATATATATAGACAATGTGTGCATTCTCACTTAAGCTAGATCAAGCCAATGGGAAAGGAGTTAATAGTGGTGTTGCTAACCGATAGATAAATGTATGTTAGGGGTAAAAAGAAGGCGGGACCAGCAGCGAGAGTTGGATAAATTCAAGCCAGTCTAAAACAAAATTTTTCAGTCAGAAATTCAGAGAGAAGACTTAAGAAATAGGATGAGTGAAGAACGCAATTAAAAAATGAGAGTGTGCCAGTGTACAGGACTACGGCTAGTTCAGATTTGAGGTGTTAAATCGAAATTTAGATGAGTTCAGAATGAACGCTGAATAAATTTGCTTACAATGACTGCGGCAAACAATACTCCTTCAAAACGACGTGTCAAGAACAGTAAAATGTACCCCTTTGTTATTCACTAGCGAAATCAGAGCGCTTCGTGCGCTACGCCCATTCATGACCATGCATGTGAAACAGAAACCGGAAGGCCTCAACTCCCGTCGAACCTCCCATCCACTCCTAGTATCCACGGACTCATGCGAGCCATACATACACCGAGCTCATTCAATATTACTATTTCTTATACGACTCCTTATATACTATACCAACATATATACTATACCAACCCCTAACGTAACGTAAGTAACTTACGCTGCCCTAGACTCTATAACAAACCAACTTGTTATATACCTCAAACTTTTTATCTCAAGTTTTCAATTTATGGTCATACCATGGAAGAAAAGGGACTAACATTTCTTAACTTTATGAGCCATACAATTCAGCTGCAACCAATCAATCTATTAACAAAGTTTGCGTTAATTGCGTTGTTTAAAACGTGAATTTGAAGATAAAGCAGGAAGCAAGTATCTCTAACTCCATGGTTTAAAAATTCATATTCTGAATTTTTACATTGGGATGACCTCTCAATATTAACTTTCCTATTCACCTGAATCATGAAAGTGGCTTCATCTCTAACACCATGAGGTACACTTTTCCTTTTTTTTCTTCAGGCATTAAAGTCTCATGGCCATGAAATTTCCATTATGCCCCGACAACGCCTTCGGTCTGAGATTATAAATAACAAGAAAGATCAATCATGATTTAAAGCATTAATTATGAAACACTTTCCAACTTCAATGCAATTTTATATAAACATATCTAAAATGCTATACATTCCTCGGTAATATTTTTAAAATTATCACAATACTACATTAATTTATTATATTTGAAAACTTAAAACTTCATCGAAAAAAATGAACTTCATTCAAATGACGGCATTGAAATATAAATTGCCTGGTTTAAACATTTCAAAATGCGATACATTCCTCGGTAATATTTTTAAAATTACTATAATACTACAATAATTTATTATATTTGAAAACTTCTTCGAAAACAAATGAAATTTATTCAAATGACGTCATCGAAATATAACACGCCTGGCTGTCTCTATAAAAGCAGCATTTCATTCATAAACTTTTTCCATTCATTTCATTCATCACAATACTATAATAATTTATTTTGTTTAAAAACTTAAGACCATGGAGGTACAAGTAATTAAGCTCTCTGCTTAATTACTTGTACCTCCATTCATCGAAAAAATCGTCTGCTTCTCTGTGTAAAATCAATGAATATTTCATTCATATCAGCTATATTGCAGACTCCATGATCTAAATAATTTTGCTTTAAAGAAATGCAGCAATTCTTGTACAACTCATTCTACATATTTTACTGTTCACATTTTCCATAAGTGAAAAGTAGGCTTCATTGTAGAAATAATGGAATTTGGATGATCATTTAAACTGAAATATATTGTAATTGCGTTGTTTCAGTATGTAGATGCACAGAATTTAAGCAAAAATAAAGCGGTTTTAGGACGGATGTAACACTAAATATGAATTAAAAAGAACTTTAAGAATCACGATTTTGACATGAGATGGATGCCATATTTTATTTTGAAGTGGGTCACGTGATCTCTTCATACAAAAGGTGTAATTATTATTTTAATTTTTATTTAAAAACTACTGAATATATTTTGCTGAAATTTTTTTATATATTTTATGGGTTAATTTGAATATTTCCTAAAACTTTCGAATCAATTTGTGAATTTTAAATCCCCTTAAAAAATGCTTGAAAAATTTGGTCCCATAGGGTTCAATGCATTTCATTTTTTCAACCCGGATTCAATCCAAAACTAATTGGTTGATATTATTCGTTTATATTCCCATAGGTCCCACAGAACGTCTGAGCGACATACTAAAATTTCATTTTAATAAAGTCATTTTTACGGCAGTTATCGTGCTAATGAACAGACAGACAGATGGGCAGACAGAATGAACAAAGTCATAAACACTTTTCAACTATGTTGTAAAGTGTAAAAATCAGCAAAAAAAGGCAAAACTTTGAGAGACTATTTCTCTAGGTCCAAGGATTAATTTGAAAACGGATTTAAGATTTATATTCAGCACGGTCGAATTACTATATATGAGTTTTTAGTGCACAGGGCTGCATTTAGTGCTGTGACATAATGATACTGTGCTTTTAGGCAAGTGATGGGGACATTTTAGTTACATTTTAGTTACATTTTAGTTAATAAATTGACTACAAAGACACGTAACAAAAAATATCTGTCTGTCATCGCAGCCGGCTTCAATTTAAATTGACAATCAATGATGATGAGCTACTAATGTATAATTGTAAATATAATGAGTATAATTGTAACATGATAATCTTAATAACTTTAAATAATGATTTTGGTAAATATTTAAGTCTGGCAAAGCAAAGTGTCATCACTTTGTAGTTTTGCATTTTAACATTTTATCTTTTAGGAATCATGTTTATTTATAATTTGATACCGGACTGCAAAAGAAAAATGTTGGTTTTATGTTGGACACTGGGTAATATGTGGACTATATGTTGGTGGAGTGGTTTATTAGGGATTTCCATTTCCGGTCGCAAAATTTCCTTGAAATATCTTATTTTGTAAGATTGGCTATAGATAAAGGTTAGATGATGGTTATATGGATCCAGCATAAAATTTCGAAGAAGGTAGTGTGAGGATTTCCATTTCCGGCTCTGGAGATGCCTCTTTCTATTAAAATACTTACATTTATCTTGCAATATCTATTTGTTATAGATAGAGCTCAGATGATGACTCATGGATTCGGCATTGAGTTTAGGAGAGAGTTGGGGAGTTTACTAAGGATTTCCACTTCCTCTTTTAGAGGTGTCATTTCCGGTTTTTCTGAAGATTGGTATGACTGTAAGAAATAATTGTGCAAGAGAGTGGAAAAAAGAACTTAATAGTACCGCTGAAAATGAATATACATACATTATTTTCTACGCTATGATTTCAGCTTCATAAATATATTGTTAAGGTGCCTTCCCACTCACTGCAACGTAACGCAGAGGACGGTTGAGTTCACGCATGCGCTGTACGATGAAAAAGTGGGGGAGAGTTCTCTTCCGCTGTGAACGCAGGCCGCAACGCTAAATTCGAAATGAAATCGAATTCAACGTGTACCGCATGGTTGATGGCAACGCAACAGTCAATAGCATCGTAGATCATGTTTTTACTGCTAAATCAATATTTCGTATAGTAAATTTTTGATTTGATCTTTTTTATATGGATTACTTTATATATCAGAAGCTTAAACAGATGAATGAACATTAAAAAATATTTGGATTTGTCACACATCCGTATAAAAAAAGCAAATAAATATTTGTTGAAAAATATTCACTCTATTTTAAGATACAAAATTAGTTTAAAACGGGATATTGCCGATATTGACTGAAATGAAACAAACAAAGAAAAAAAAAACGTAAAAAAGTATTTAAATTCAAGAATGTCGTTATTAAAATATTATGTCTTAAACAAATTTAAGATCATTACCATTTTATATTTGATTTCAAAGGTTTTCAAATACGTATCTATATTAAATATCCGAATATGGTCTTTGCTCATTTGTAACGTTTAAAATATTTCTCATTAAAGTAAACTTTTAAATTTAAAAATTATTTTATCTACATTTATATTTATTGAGTAATTATGATTTAAATAGATTTAAATGTATATTCCCTCTATAGCTGGTATAAAGTATACTTCAAGATGTTTTTCAAAGTAACTTAGAAATAAATTTTTATAAGCATTCAAACTTAAAAGAATAAACTTTTCATATTTACATGTAAACTTATTTATTCTATTAAAAATAAATGATTTTCAAATGTATTATAAATTTCTAATTGTCTATGTGCATTTAAAATAATAAAAAAATTCTTCTAATGTTAGCACCAAATTATTGAAATACAATCTCTTTAAAATTTCATAGTTTGATTTTTGTTTCTATTCCAATCTAAAATGTTCAAAATTACATGTCGAAAGATAACTACTACTCGTATAAGGATATTCGATGATTTCTGTCTAATTTTATATGCACATTTTATATTTTCTATTACTACAAACACTTTTTGAATTAAGAAGAGAACATTCCATCTATAGCTGGTAAAGTATACTTCAAGATATTTTTCAAAGTAACTTCGAAATAAATTTTTATAAGCATCAAACTTAAAAATAATTTACTGATATAAGGTTATTTTGTATATAGAACTTAAAATAATTTAAAACAAAAAAATTCTGCAGATTGTTAAAGAAAAACTGTATTTGAATATTTTAGCACTAGATGGCAGCACTTGTAAAAGTTACGATTCACATGGATTCGAACCAGAACCCACTCGTTTACGGTGTTGATTCTCTACCACCCAAGCCAAAACTTGACATCTGAAATGTACTAACAAATTATATGATGCAAAGCATTTAATGCTATTTTAGAATATTTTTTTAAAAAGTGAACAGAATATGTTTTCAAGTTGTTTTAGGATTGCAATAGAGGAATAAAAAAAAGTCTATGGAGGACATAAAAATTTATTTTCTGAATTCTGTTGGATGTTTTTTTTAACGATTCGAGAAAGGAAACATAATTGTATTCGTTAAAACGAGCAAATTGCCATAGTGTTGTAAATATTCTAAAACAATTTAAATTAGAATCCTTTGTGTTTTGTGATGGAATCACTTTAGTTAGCTTATTTTAGAAAACTGATGAAATATGTATATATCGCCAAAGCAAACTCGCGTACGCTTTTGTTTAAATTAACAGAAAGGCGAATTTTCTGAAACCCGTCAATACTGCAAACTAGCAAGCCGCTGGTAAATATGAATTTGAATCAGAAGAGACCAAAGAGATTATATATTAGTGATAATATCTTTATTTTTATTATATAATATTTCATGTATATAAAATCGCTTTGGAAGAGACGGTTTATAAACATGGCCGCTGAACTAGGAGAAATTTCTGCGCTTGCATCTGATTGGCTACATTTCTTCGCCGTCGCCCGACAGTGTGAAGGGGTTTACTTCGCCGCAAAGACTTGCGTGCACCTCGAGCGTTGCCGTGAACCGTCTACTGTTGCGTTGCGGTGAGTGGGAAGGCACCTTTAGTATTTTTATTTTTAGTTCGTATAGAAAAAATCTGATGTGTGCAGCACATGACTTTCCTTATATAATGCAATGAATTTACTACTTTTACAGTTTAAAAAAACGTTATTCTTATATTCTTTCCAAGATATTGAATTTTCTTTCATTAGCCGTCATTTTCATTGATTTAGCATCATTTTCATTAATTTAGCGTCATTTTTATCAATTTGGTGAGATTTTCGTTAATTTGGCAACATTTAAAAATGTCGCCAATTTGGCAACATTCCGCCAAAATCTCGCCAAGCGTTATGGACGGAGAAATAAGTTACTCTTACAGCAGATAAATGACTATTGGCGTTCAAATACAAATTTGTTGGGAATGGAACGAGTTAGATCCACGAGAATGATGTCATCCAATTTATCGCATAATATTACATATGAAAAATGAACATGTTTCTTAACAGTTAATATTTTTTTAATTTATTAGATTTTTTGATAAATTTATTTGAAAAATGTGCAATATCTCGAGAATGGTTCATGCTAGCGTTCTAAAGTTTATGTCAATCGTTTTCTATGGAAAAAATTACATAAGAAATGTCTGTTTGCGTACCTTTATTAAAGGCTTTGATTTTTTGATGATTTTTTCAAAATCGCACTCGAAAATTTAGGGGGGGCGGGGGTTCTGAACATTCCATTGTGTTTTAAAACAATAGGCTACCAGTATTCACGGATTGTGATTTTTGTATCAAATTTCATTGGAATCGCTCCATTCGTTCGTGAGATATCGTCTCCACAGACTCACTGACACACACACACACAGACATCACTTCAAAAATGTTTGATTCGTGATCAGGGATGCTTGAAACGTTCTCTCCCGTCGAAAACTCGAATTCGAATTTTCGACCCCGTCACAATACTTTCCTTATACATTATGTATATAAGGGAAAGTAAAAAAAGAATCACACTTTGCGGTAATTTATTGATTTAAAATTTCAGCAGCGGCTCCTCGTATACACAAATGTGTTTCGGAACGCAAGGATACTTAGAAATTTTTTTAGTGGTCTCCTCGTCACGTCCGCACAAAACAAACAAAAAAGAACAGGAGCATGGGCGTAAAGGGATGGCCACCATTTTGTCCGCATTTCTGCGCGATATTCGCCTGGGCCAGGTCTTTGGTCTGTCTCTTCTTCACGTCGCTGCCGACTGCCTATTTTCTGCGGAAAGACGTTGAATTTTTAACGAATCAGAAAACGTGCCGGCGCTGCCCCGCTGCACGAGATCTGAAAGGTTCTAAGCTATTGGCTTGAAATGAATAGTGCATTTAGGATAAGCACATACATCAACCTTGTGGCTGGAGAGAGGATATATATATATATATATATATACATATATATGTATATATATTATATTTATATATATATATATATATATATGTATATATATATTTGTAACTTATCGTATATTGGCCAAACCAGCAACCCTTTACATCTGAGAATGAATGTCCACAGGGATCATATTAAAAAATTTGACCATAAAGTCTTTAATGATCTCCCTACCAAAAATCAATTTGAATATCAGCACTTTGCTACACACGGATTTAAAAATGTATCCCTTCATATTTTAGATATTAAAATTTCACTCACGGATAGATTAGTATTTGAAAATTATTACATTAAAAAATATAAAACTCTCTTCCCCTATGGCTTAAATCAAATTTATAATAATAATAATGTTGTTAACAATAATTTTGAATACAATTCTCATAAATCTTCAGTATATAAACATCTTTTTTATTATTCAAAGTCATCATCTCCTAGTAAAAAGCGATATAAGCGTGGCAAAGGAAAAAGTAACTTAAGTAAAACTATTGATTACAAAGCAGACATTTTGAAATTACAATATAATTATTCTCAAACTTTCAATTTTCTACCTGTTAGAACATGGTTATATAAAGTCAGAAAAAGCAAATTAAGTATTGTTTATACTAATTTTTTAAAATTAAAATTAACTCATGAGCATTTTAAACATTTATTTTTTGATTTGCTTCTTTCACGTACACATTTCTTAAATTACCACCTACTCCATTCACCAAATCCACATACTAAAATAGCTTACTGTGTAATCTCTTTTAAACACCCTATTCTTAATTCTCTTAACTTCAATAATTTATTTGCAAAACATAAGCACTTGTTACCAGTAAATGATATCAAAATACAAAAATCATTCAAATATAATTTACCAATTGGTAGAACTATTTACAATTACAATGAAGTTTCTAGAACATTAAACTCCGATGATCTTACATCATGTGTATGCAGCAATCAAAATCTTGCCCCTTTTGTCAACTCCACTCATGGTCACATTATTACTGGGGATCTCAGTATAGTTCAGGATGATATACTTAGGGATATTATGAATAAAGGGTCTAAATTTCGCATTCCATTCTGCCATCACCCTAAACAACTTCTTCAGTCTCTATCATTTGATTTTGATAAATTCATATATCAACTTGCTTGTTCACATTCTATTCCTATTGAAGCATTCAATCTATGGAAGTATACGACCTTACATCTACTTAAAAATGTTATTATAAACACTAAATTAACGAAGCCTAGGTATCCTTATAAACAACTCCTATCTGCTATCAAAGAACTACAACAACATTTTGTCATAACTTATGTAGATAAAGCTTCTAATAATTATGCCATCATTTGTAAAAAATATTATGTTTCTCTGTTACAGAATTACTTAAAAGATAATCAAATTTTTAAACCCATTAATAATCAGTCTATCCAAATCAAAACTAAAATGTTAAAATTATATACACAATTAAATATTAATTGTAAGTTTTTTAAATTTCCTTATGTTACTTTGGTTCCTAAATTCCACAAATCACCTCTCAGTTTTAGAACAGTCACTTGTGGACATAATACCTTTACCACTACAGCTAGAAGTACTTGTTTAACTGTTTAAATCGAATTAATGAATCTCTTAAATTCAGGAATTCAGGATATTTCATTTTGAACAATAGTTTTGATTTAGTTAATCACCTTAGCAAGTTACCACAAATTCTTGGTTTCCAAACCTTTGATTTTAAAGACCTATTTAATAATATTGTCATTAAAGATTTACATAAAGTTATTATCTCTCTTTATCATGACTATATATCTTCCAATCATGATGCTTTTAATGTCAAAAATTTTCCTATGCTCTTGCACTTTGTGTTATACAACAATTATATTATCCAAGGTGATAACATTTATTTACAAACATCTGGTGTACCACAAGGTGGCTGTAGTAGTAGTATACTCGCTAACTTATATCTTTATTATTATGAATGTCATTTTAACTCTAATTCATATATTATATATAGATATGTTGACGACTTAATTTGTATTATCATTGATGATTCCTATCCCATTAATATTGATTTTTACCCGTCTAACCTAGAATTAATTCCTAATGAGCCTTGCGTTAGTCAAACTGTTAATTTTTTAGACCTAAATTTAGATACCCTCAATAATCATGTAATCACCAATCTATATGATAAAAAAGATTCTTACAACTTCACTATCATAAAGCTGCTATCATATCAATCTTGTAATTCTATTCAATTGTTTAGAAACATCATTTTAAACCAGCTATTTCGAATACATCGACTTTCTGATCCTCAGTTTCACTTTCTCCACATCAATAAACTTAAACGCATTTGTCAAAACTACCTATATCCGGAAGTATTTGTAAATAATATTATTAATAATTTCAAATATACCACGTAATAATTTTACACATGCGTTATTTATCTTTGATTGGTTAACTCATTTTTGAAAATTCACCCATTCTTATCACCTCACTTACCACTTGGCCTGAGTCTAATACTGTTTACTATTTTCGAATGTCTATTTTCCACTTGTCCTGAGTCCTATACTGTTTACTATTTTCGAAAGTCTCCATACTTATTATGCATCGTTCAATTGTATTCATTCCCACTCGCATTGACGAAGTGAGGTGAAATGCTCGCCCACTCGCATTGACGAAGTGAGGTGAAATGCTCAGTCACTAGTTTATCTTACACGTGGTGCTATGCTTTTGATTTCACATTACAGTTCGTGGAGGTATTGTTTTTCAGCTTTGTATAATTCAATTGATTTATTTTTCTAATTCCACTAGCCAGTAGACAGTTCCAATGGTGTCTATAGTTAAATACTATCGCCATTGTCAGAAACTGGCTATTCTATCGGTTTTAATTCGAATTGTATGGCTGTCCTGATGAGAATGCAATTTCGAACTGACCGCCATTTTTTGTGTGGTTTCGATTGATTGTTCTCTATTCTTGATCTCTTGTCTTGAGCTGATTATTATTGCCTATTCTCATTTTTGCAGAGTTTTATTTTTATTTACTTTTATATACTTTTAATTGTGATTTTTGAATCCTAATATTCTTCTCATCCCCCTTTCCAATGTAGTGATATGTAACCCTCTATCTTTATCCTTAGACTTGACTTATAGTTACTCATTTGTAACAGATATGCTAGAGATGGGTTTTTTTGTACATACAGTAGTTTATGCATAATTTTCGATTAAAATCCTTCAATTTTTATATATATATATATGTATATATATGTATATATGTATACATATATATGTAGTATATATATATATATATATATATATATATATATATTATGTGTAAAACATTGACTTTGACTTTTATTCCTTAAATATTGATCTTAGACATATATAATAAATTACAAAGTTGTGTAAAAAGAGGTACAGAATTTTATAAAATCGATAAAAATTTTCGGGGGATTAAATTTGACGGAATACAAAATTTAAATTTTTATACGGCCCCCGTACAAAAACATTTCCAATGAGTAAAATGTGCCCCATACACTAATTGGGTGAAGTACACAATTTGCGTAAAAAAGGTACAGAATTTTATGAAATTGATAAAAATTTTCAGGGGATTAAATTTGAAGAAATACAAAATTTAAATTTTTATGCGACCCCCATATAAAAACATTTCCATTGAGTAAAATGTGCCCCATACACTAATTAGGTGATGTATAAAATTTCAGCATTTTGTCATAAAAAGTCCCAGAGATATGTTTAAACAAAGTTGGTGAGGGATTAATCACAAATTAAAATGTAAATGTTTACAGCAAGAGTGCAAATGACGCAACGCAGAAATGCATTATAAGTAAATAATATCTGCCTCTTATCTTTAGATTTATTTACAATTTTTCAAAAATATGCTTCCTGAAAAATACCTTAAAATTTTACATGATTAATTTCAGAATAAAACTTGGAAATAGCAGAATGGAAATGAACATTAAAACAGCTTAGAAATGTGTGCATATGCAAATACCTGCCTCTGATCAACAGTCGCATCATCACATGAGAAAAATTTGTTTTCGCTCTGCCTTTGATCAATCGCCTCGCTTACTCAAGCGTAGCGCGAGCAGCCCTGCAGTCTGAGCGACTCTTAAGTCTTTCACATTTCTACTACATTTTGAGAGTGTAGTTAGACTATACCGACAGTATGTCGCAATACAGCAACGAGGAACTGTTTGAAATGCCTATGCTGTACAGTTTATGCAATCGCAATGCTAACGAAACTGCACGGGAATATCAACGTACTTTTCCCAATTCTCGACATCCTTCTGGAAGATTTATTTCCCAATTGGTGCAACGAGTGCGTGAAAGAGGAAGCGTACATCGTGTAGGTTAACTAGGTAGGTCCAAACGTCACTCAAATGATGTGGAAATAGATACTTTGGCTTAGTTTTGCAGTCATCCACGTAGTAGTGTTCTTACCGCTGCTTCAGAAATGAACGTACCACGTGCAACAGTGTGGAGAATACTGAGACTGAATAAATGGCATCCGTTTAACATTCATGGTGTGCAAGGACAGGAACCAACAGATTATCAACGTCGTCTAGATTTTTATAATTGGGCTCAAAATCAGGAAGATGCAAATCCTTCTTTCCTGAAAAACGTAATTTGGACTGATGAATGCTGTTTTAAACAAGATGGATGCATAAATCCTCAAAATGAGCACTTCTGGTCTGACACAAATTCATTCGTGGTACGTGGTATTCATCATCAGAAGCAATTTTCTGTGAAAGTATGGTGTAGTATTTTCAAAAATCGTTTGCGTGGACCCATACTGTATGATGGTACGTTGACGGGTGACAGATATGTTAATGCGATTCTGAATGCGGTTAATCCTGATTTTATGGATGAACTGCCCCTAAAAGTACTTCCATATGCATGGTTTCAACAGGACGGATCTCCAGCTCACTATACTACAGTTGTGAACCACTGGTTAAATAACGAGTTTCCAGACTTGCATGGGCCATTCGAATTTCCCCCTAGTTAGCCTGATTTAATGCCTATGGATTTTTATTTGTGGGAAAGTTTACGCACAACTGTTTATCTGTTATCTCCCTTAAATAAAGCAGAGTTGCAACAATGCATTCAAGATGGCTGTCGTGACATCACCGAACAAGAACTTGATCGAGGGCACAGAACTGCTATCAGGCGAATGCGTATTGGCGTATTATTCCGTATTGGCATGGACGGAAAATATTTTGAATAAGCTTTGTAACCTTCGTGTAAAGTTATTATTTCTACACAGTGTAGATACTTTTGTATCAATAAATAGCAAAATTATTATTTTTTTATGTAATCATTGTTTTCTTTCGTAATTTGTGTATGACCCCTAAAACGCAATCTGCCGACATGATTTTTCCTCTCTGTGAACCCATGTCGATGCATCGAAAAGTGGTTTAAGTCAGCATTTTTTCTTTTCATATCTCTGGGACTTTGATAAAATGCTGAAATTTTGTACATCACCTTATTAGTGTATGGGGCACATTTTACTCATTGAAAATGTTTTTGTACGGATGCCGTATAAAAATTTATATTTTGTATTTCTTAAAATTTAATTACCTTGAAAATTTTAATCGATTTCATAACATTCTGTACATTTTTTTATGCAACTTTGTAATTTATTATATATGTCTAAGATCAATATTTAAGGAATGAAATCCGAGGTCAATGTTTTTGGGACACCCTGTATATATATATATATATACGTATATGGTTTCGGAAATGCTTTTCATTTGTACTAATTTATAATTCCTTTTCATGTATGATCAACAAACATTTTGGGAGACAGGAAAGGCCTAGCTCTATGAAGTTTTTTCAGTTTGAATCTTTTCATCTATTACATTATTTATACACTTACACCATGTATGTTAGTGCAAGTAACAAAGGGTATAGAACCTTTAGTACCTGTATTGTATATACGATTTAGAATACTTTAATTTTTGGGTGCAGTTACAGGCTTATATTTACCAGGCTTTCACACCATGAAATCTAATTTTCATATGCTTACATTCAATTGCTTCAGACCAATTTCAATTAAAGATAAGTCACTATATATATATATATATATATATATATATATATATATATATATATATATATATATATATATATAAAGGATATCTAATTAACTAAAAGATATATTTTAAAACACCTAGAGAAGGCTAAAAATTAAAACAATTAGAATACTGTATTTTGTAATCAATGGAATAACAGTTGAAGATAAAATTAATTATTGGATGGATACAGAACAATAATCCATAAGTAATAACACTAACCGAGAAAATAATAGCATAATAATAGATATCAATTAAGATCCACAGTGCATTGTTTATAATGTTGAATGGTATATAAACATTCGGTGTTTTTTCCGAATGACAAGGTACAGAACAATTCTAAGTACCCAATTATCTTATATTTTGAGCAAATCTAACTTGACAGTTAGAAATAGTTTTAGCGTCCGCTAAACTTCATTTTCTATGATATTGAATTTCCATCAGTTTGAAGTCAATTTCGTTAATTAAGAGTCATTTTTCCAAATTTGGCGATATTCTGAAAATGTCACCAAGGTTAACCTATTTAACGATGTACTACTTTTTATATGTATGTAATGCTTTCGATGAATTCAACCGAAAACGTTCTATACCCCGAGAACGTTTCACACTAGTGCTATCGCCTACATTTTATTATAGATAGACCTAACGTTTACACTTAGGGAACTTTTCTTGCAAATTTACCTAAATTGTTCAGGATTTTTCTTGGAACCTTGTGTATTACATAACTAACAGCTAGCTGTGGACAACGGAGCTAATACTCTATTAAATTCACTACTAAGCAGTTACGATTATATATGTTCTAATTCTCATCCGTATTTAGAAACATAATAAGCCACTACCTTTGACATCTCATCGATGCGTTACTAATGATATGTTTTGTAATAAGTACTCTGATTGGACAAAAATAATTTCCCCTTTTTCAGAAACTTTAATGAGGAGCCATTGCAGTTCGGTCATGTCCATGTGGAGGGAAAGCACTTTGATTGTTACGCTCTGGAAATTTTCCAAGAACTGAAGACGCTTATTGATATTAGATGAATAATGTACGGTTCGAATGTGCGTGACGTATTTTGTTTGTTTTGGTATTCCTTTGCTTCGCTGTTGGTAAAATAAACTCAAACTTCCTATGCGACTGAGAAGATATTTGCAAAAATGATAATTGGTATTCATTTGACTAAAAAATAGAGAAGACATATTATCTAATTATTTTTTATTTGAATCATGGTAGTCTCATTTATTGCATTTTCTAAATGCCGTGAAAATCCATTTGAATAGAACAACCTGATGTATTCATTTTGTAAAGATCTCTCTCCTTCCCAGCCGTGAATGGAACCGCTAATCTTGGAACTGACCAGCCAATGATCATACCACTGAGCTACTTGCTTTGGTATTCCTTTGCTTTGCTGTTGGAAAAATAAATGGAAACTTTCTATGCGGCTGAGAAGATATTTGCAAAAATGATAATTGGTATTCATTTGACTAAAAAATAGAGAAGACATATTATCAAATTATTTTTTATTTGAATCATGGTAGTCTCATTTATTGCATTTTCTAAATGCCGTGAAAATCCATTTGAATAGAACAACCTGATGTATTCATTTTGTAAAGATCTCTCTCCTTCCCAGCCGTGAATGGAACCGCTAATCTTGGAACTGACCAGCCAATGATCATACCACTGAGCTACTTGCTTTGGTATTCCTTTGCTTTGCCGTTGGAAAAATAAATGGAAACTTTCTATGCGGCTGAGAAGATATTTGCAAAAATGATAATAGGTATTCATTTGACTAAAAAATAGAGAAGACATATTATCTAATTATTTTTTATTTGAATCATGGTAGTATCATTTATTGCATTTTCTAAATGCCGTGAAAATCTATTTGAATAAAACAGCCTGATGTATTCATTTTGTAAAGATCTCTCTCCTTTCCAGCCGTGAATGGAACCGCTAATCTTGGAACTGACCAGCCAATGATCATACCACTGAGCTACTTGTTTTGGTATTCCTTTGCTTTGCCGTTGGAAAAATAAATGGAAACTTTCTATGCGGCTGAGAAGACATTTGCAAAAATGATAATTGGTATTCATTTGACTAAAAAATAGAGAAGTCATATTATCTAATTATTTTTTATTTGAATCAAGGTAGTATCATTTATTGCATTTTCTAAATGCCGTGAAAATCTATTTGAATAAAACAACCTGATGTATTCATTTTGTAAAGATCTCTCTCCTGCCCAGCCGTGAATGGAACCGCTAATCTTGGAACTGACCAGCCAATGATCATACCACTGAGCTACTTGTTTTGGTATTCCTTTGCTTTGCCGTTGGAAAAATAAATGGAAACTTTCTATGCGGCTGAGAAGATATTTGCAAAAATGATAATTGGTATTCATTTGACTAAAAAATAGAGAAGACATATTATCTAATTACTTTTTATTTGAATCATGGTAGTATCATTTATTGCATTTTCTAAATGCCGTGAAAATCTATTTGAATAAAACAGCCTGATGTATTCATTTTGTAAAGATCTCTCTCCTTCCCAGCCGTGAATGGAACCGCTAATCTTGGAACTGACCAGCCAATGATCATACCACTGAGCTACTTCTTTTGGTATTCCTTTGCTTTGCCGTTGGAAAAATAAATGGAAACTTTCTATGCGGCTGAGAAGATATTTGCAAAAATCATAATTGGTATTCATTTGACTAAAAAATAGAGAAGACATATTATCTAATTATTTTCTATTTGAATCATGGTAGTATCATTTATTGCATTTTCTAAATGCCGTGACAATCTATTTGAATAAAACAGCCTGATGTATTCATTTTGTAAAGATCTCTCTACTTCCTAGCCGTGAATGGAACCGCTAATCTTGGAACTGACCAGCAAATGATCATACCACTGAGCTACTTGTTTTGGTATTCCTTTGCTTTGCCGTTGGAAAAATAAATGGAAACTTTCTATGCGGCTGAGAAGATATTTGCAAAAATGATAATTGGTATTCATTTGACTAGAAAATAGAGAAGACACATTGTCTAACAATTTTTCATTTGAATAATGGTAAAGTCTCATTTATTACATTTTTTAAATGCCGTGAAAATCCATTTGAATAGAATGACCTGATGTATTCATTTTGTAAAGATCTCTCTTTCCCAACCGTGGATTGAACCGTGAATCTTGGAACTGGCTAGCCGATGCTCATACTACTGAGCTACTGTAACGAGATTACGAGTTCTTGTCAAAGTGGACCCTAATACCTCATCTCTCTGAAGGTACATTGACGTGAAACAGCCGATCTGAGAGTCTAATGTTTTGTTTTGATGTGAATAACATTTGTGGTTGTGGTTTCTCTGGCGGAAAAATAAAATGGAGCGTTACGAAAAATGTAAACACTTTGGACGCTTATATCTCCGAACCTAATAGATAAAAATGTAAATAATTTTTTATGTTATGTTGAAAATAAGTTCCAGATTAGGAATATATAACAATAATTTAAATATTTCAATATTTTGAACATTTTTTTCGATAAAACTTTAAAAATAAATCTTGTTGAACTAATTCTAGTCAATGTTTTTTCTTTTTTTCATTTTTTCAATTTTCACTTAAAATATTTTCGAAATAATAAAAAATAAATTTTAATAATAAAGGACAAAAATGTGTAGTAGAATATTTAGTATTAAAATCTATACTTAAATTAGAAAAGTATCTTATAGTTTTCGAGTAATCATCTTTGCAAGTTGAAGAAGATTGAAAATTTCCCGTTTTTCAAGTTTGTAATGCCTATAGTATTATATTTTGGATCGAGGTTTTCTTTAGATATCAAAAAAGTTTATATTACAGCAGTTTTATTTTACAAAATGTTATTCACGTCGAAACCATTTCGGCTCCATCGAACTGGAGCTACCGCTGATTATATTTTTATCCAATCCAGCATACTGTGTGGTAGTGATGTTGAAACTAATACCAAAATTCTCAGAGATTGCTGAAAATTCGCAACTGGGTATTTTTTCGACCCCATCATCACTGCATCTAACCTACACGGTTGATTTGTTCGGGTACCATTGTGAAGGTCTCACTGTCCGAGCCAGGAATTGAGTCGCAGATCTTTGAACGGGTCAACAGATTCTCCAACTATTGAGTTACTAGAACAAGAATCTAACTTTCTCTAATGCATCAATAATATCTAAAAAGATTATGGCTAATTAGTGAACACCTGTAGCATACATCATAATGTTTTCAATAAGGTGAATCTGATAATAATATTTTAAAAAATTATATAATTTTCATGAATTTATTAAAATTTTATTTTGATATATGTTGTTTGCGTGCATGATTACAACAAAACTATTGCTTCCAGAAACAAAAATAATTGCTGATTATGATGCAAAAACACCCGTTCAAGAAGTTATACCTTAAAATAAAAACATTTACATAGTTAGAGGTTTTTAAAATTAAATTAAAGATTTAATTAAATTTATTAAGGACATACAAATGGATCTGGTTAAAAGTTATTTAACACTTAAATAAAGTAAAATTTGATATTTGTGATTTTGTTGCTTTGTCAGATCATTTCTAACAAAATCTATGAAAAAATTAACTGACTGTGGCTCAACTTGATTCTCTCATACCATAATCCATTTATAACATGAATACCTTGATTTATTCTGTCTATCTGTCTATCTATCTATCCTTTGTAACGCCTGGCAAAATTTTTAGCGACGGATTTGACGAGATATCACCAATTTGGCGACTTTTTTTTAAATGTAGCGAAATTGAAGAAAATGTCACAAAATCGATAAAAACGACACCAAATCAATAAAATTAATTGCGTTTTGAAAGGGATGATGTTTCGATAGCGTTTGTCTGTCAAATCCAACCATCACACTTGGCGGCAAATTTTCCGACTTTTCAAAATGTCGCCAAATTTATCAAATGTTGCCAAATCGATAAAAACGCCGGCAAAATGATAAAAATGTCGCCAAATTGATAAAAATGTCGCCAAATTGATAAAAATGTCGCCAAATTGATAAATATGACGCCAAATTAATGAAATTAATTCTGTTTTTAAAAGGGATAGTATTGTAACGATGTTTCGGAAGCATTTATTTGTTAGTCCAGCCATCCCACTTGGCGACAAATCTGGCGAGTTTTTAAATATCGCCAAATTAATCAAAATATCGTCAAATTGACGAAAATGTCGCCAAATCGATAAAAATGTCGACAAATAGATAAAAATTTGCCAAATTGATAAATGCAACGCAAAATTAAAGAAATGAATTGTGTTTTGAAAGGGAAAGTATAGCAATGATATTTCGGTAGCGTTTGCCTGTCAGTCCAACCATCCCACTTTGTGACAAATTTAGCGAATTTTTAAAATGCCGCCAAATTGATTAAAATATCGCCAAATAAACGACAATGTTGGCAATTCGATAAAAATGTCGTGAAATTGATAAAAATGACGCCAAATCAATAAATTAATTGTGTTTTGAAAGGGGGATAGTATTGTAATGATGTTTCGGCAGCGTTTGTCTGTCAGTCCAACTGTCCCACTTGATGATAATTTTGGCGAGTTTTTAAAATGTCTCAAAATTGAACAAAATATCACAAAAATTAACGGAAATGCCACCAAATTGATGAAAATTCAATGTGTTGGAGCGAATATAAGAATCTACCATAAGAAAACACCATTCCTTTGTTTGTCCGTCTGTGATGTTTAGCAAAAAATTTGGCAAATAATTTGGAGGGATCTCACAAATGCCGTCAAATTGATAAAAATGACGGTAAATGAGACGTAATATTTTGTAAATTTTGAATTCCGTCATATGACGGACATACCTTCGAGTTTTTAAATGACTTGCTGGTTTTTTTTTTCAAATTTTACAAGTAAAATTTTGAATAATCGGCGTCGTTGATACAAATGATTACAATTATAGCGTGTTACCCTTTAGTTTAAAGGGCTTGATAAAATACTTCGATTCGTATCACACTTGACAATGCACTCCATGGGGGTGGGGTTAACTTGCCCCAGAGGGGTAGCAGTAACGTCGCTAACACAAAAATTGTATCGTGGATATTTTTGACAGTCTTGTGATCATTGAGCCAGAAAAAAAATCAATTTTATGCATGATTATTGCAAATTTTGTCCTATGCTGGTATATCAAAAAATATAAAACTTCAAATCAATTTCGAAGTTTTCGCTCGAATTTCATAACTTTCTATCCAGTTCTAGATATTTCAATAACAAACTCATACAGTTTCGTGAAACTCCAATAATATTTATAGGAGTTATCGTGTACACACGAAATAGACCACAGATATCAGACATACATACATACATACTCCTAAAATAGTCAAAACGTGTTCAGGTGTGAAAATATATTTTGGCATCAAAATCTCGAAATCGAAAATTTTCGTGAAAAAAAATACGTTTTCAATATTGCGTATGAGAAAGTAATAAGCATGTCCTTTAATGTTTGAAATAGGTTGGAGATCGGTTGTATTCGGAACTAGGCGATCGGTTGCATTCGAAACTAGGATATCTATTGCATTCGGAACTAGGAGATCGATTGTTGCATTGGAAACTAGGAGATAGTTTGTATTCGGAACTGGGAGATCGGCTGTATTCAGAACTAGGAGATCGGTTACACTCGGAACTAGGAGATCGGTTGCATTCGGAACTAGGAGATCGGTTGCATTCAGAACTAGGAGATCGGTTGCATTCGGAACTAGGAGATCGGTTGCATTCGAGACTAGGAGATCGCTTGCATTCAGAACTAAGAGATCGCTTGCATTCGGAACTAGGAGATCGATTGCATTCGGAACTAGGAGATTGGTTGCATTCGGAACTAGGGGATCGGTTGCATTCGGAACTAGGAGATCGGTTGCATTCGGAACTAGGAGATCGGTTGCATTCAGAACTAGGAGATCGGTTGCATTTGGAACTAGGAGATCGGTTGCATTCGAGACTAGGAGATCGCTTGCATTCGGAACTAGGAGATCGCTTGCATTCGGAACTAGGATATTGCTTGCATTCGGAACTAGGAGATCGGTTGCATTCGGAACTAGGGGATCGGTTGCATTCGGAACTAGGAGATCGGTTGCATTCGGAACTAGGAGATCGGTTGCATTCAGAACTAGGAGATCGGTTACACTCGGAACTAGGAGATCGGTTGCATTCGGAACTAGGAGATCGGTTGCATTCAGAACTAGGAGATCGGTTGCATTCGGAACTAGGAGATCGCTTGCATTCGAGACTAGGAGATCGCTTGCATTCGGAACTAAGAGATCGCTTGCATTCGGAACTAGGAGATCGATTGCATTCGGAACTAGGAGATTGGGTGCATTCGGAACTAGGGGATCGGTTGCATTCGGAACTAGGAGATCGGTTGCATTCGGAACTAGGAGATCGGTTGCATTTGGAACTAGGAGATCGGTTGCATTCGAGACTAGGAGATCGCTTGCATTCGGAACTAGGAGATCGCTTGCATTCGGAACTAGGATATTGCTTGCATTCGGAACTAGGAGATCGGTTGCATTCGGAACTAGGGGATCGGTTGCATTCCGAACTAGGAGATCGGTTGCATTCGGAACTAGGAGATCGGTTGCATTCAGAACTAGGAGATCGGTTGCATTCGGAACTAGGAGATCGGTTGCATTCGAGACTAGGATATCGCTTGCATTCGGAACTAGGAGATCGCTTGCATTCGGAACTAGGAGATCGATTGCATTCGGAACTAGGGAGATCGGTTGCATTTTCTGTGAATCATAATCACCTCACAGAGTTCGGCATTGCTGAACAGCGTCATAATTTAAATTCTAGTCATGCAGCAGAGTTACGTGGATGTTTAAATACAAAATGTGAATGGACGCAATGATGATTCAATAACTTTACTGAAATATTTGCATAAAGTATAATGTTAAAAAAGTGATTACTACTTGCAACCGAAACTGGTTTGTAGATGCCCCATTATTTCACAATGAAAATTTTAATTAATGACAACTATGTCAAACTGGATCAAGTTACAGCTCAATTTATGTTAGTTTCACTGAATACGGCATGGGTAATATTTTTCGTAATTTCACTTATTCTGCTAGAGAAACTGTATAAAAAGTAATTTTTTTTATATTTCCAAAAATATTGCAAGTCATTTAAATTACTATTTTATAATACCGTCGTTATATAAAGCAACTTTTTTTTTTCAATTGGAACTATGCTTTTACAACTAAGGGTTCAAAACATACTTTCGCTGTTCACTTTTTTGAAATTTCCTGTACATTTTTCAGTGGTATAAAATGATTATACATCACTTTTGGTTTGAATAAATATATATAGCACAAGAGAAAAAAAAATATAGAGTTTGTACAAAAAAATCAAATGAGTCTGTAAGAAAAACAATCATTTGAGTCTGTAAGAAAAAAACCACATGAATCTATCGAATAAACGTACTTTCAGTTGAAATGTTAATCTGTTTTTAAGAGTCTATTTTTCTGCTGCCTGCCACAATGTAGGAAAAAATATCGGAAAATAATTAAGCAGTTTTTCTTAACTTCTATATTTGACATGTTATTCATAAATGCATTACATTATGTTTTTACAAACAAGAATTCCATCGTTTTTGTTTTATTAAATTGTAAAAGGTAAGAATTGCAAGTTATTTTATTTTATCATTGTTGTTACCTCTAATTGTAAAACATTGTATACTATTCACATTATTATATAAAAATTGAATGATGATTGTTTTGGGTGTAACAATAATGGAAATGGGATCAGTCAATATTGTTGCATTATTTACAAGCGATTTAAAAGCAATATCCCAATTTATTTAAAACCACAAGTAACTAAGAGATTTCGTTTTTAATTCTATTTAATTGACTTTGTATTTATTAACAGTATATTTAACTTATATTTAACTTTGTATTTACTAACAGTATATTTAACTTATATTTAACTTTGTATTTATTAACAGTATATTTAACTTTGTATTTAACTTATGAATCCGTCGAACAATGGATCCATAGAACGTTTTCCAAACTGTGCTTCAATGAAAGCTGCTCCGCGAGATCGATTAGGTGTTCCACAGTAAAATTAAAACGTTAAACATTTCATCCACTTTTCAATATTTAATTTATTGTTAGATAAATGATTAGCTCTTTTTCTGTACAATACATGTCAAGAACAAGAGCGATTAAAGTGTTATATGTACTCTGAAATACACATGTGTAATAAAGGACTGGATAGACCGAAGAATACGCCCATATTAACAGACTAACCACCTAAAGTCACAGACCCGAAGGTTTACATTATAGCCTATGGTGGAGGAATATCTGCCAAAAAACAAAAACAAAAAAAAACATAGTGTCGAAATAAAAATGATAAACATTTATATACAAAAATGTTTGCCCATACTAAATACAGTTGAAATATACAAATATCTCCCATCCATGAACACTTATGTGCAAAACTGATTTAAATGAGACTAACGATATATATATATATATATATATATAAATGTTTCTAAATAGGTTATTACATATACAAAATGCCCCGAATAGAAATTAAAGATATATACAAATTTGTTAAATATATATACAAAACTACATATACAAACATACATACAAGGCTACATATACGACATATACAAACAAATCTCACAGATTACCATGACTTCCACTACTGCGTTGATACATACGGATATTTTATGACATTGTTTATGAGAAAGGCACTACCAACAGGCACTACCAATTTACAGAGCATATTGCTTTCACTAAAGCCAAGAGCACATATTGGAAGTGACAAATCACATATTAGTTCTAGAAAATAACCAAAGAAACTTACTCCGCAACGGTGTAAACGAATCAGCCAAAGAGATCAAGATATAAAAGCTAAAAATGTCTATGACATGATAGAAATCAAAAAATGATTAAAAGGAACATATGCTTTATTACTTGTTTGCATAAATTACGTTTGTTAATTTATGTTTATCTTCCGTTCAGTTTTTAACATTTTATTGTTTTTAATATTTAGAAAACGGGAAATATATTAATCTTTACAATGCTTTCAGAATATAAAATCCTAAAGCTCTATATATCTATTCTAACAACTTCTGAAACATATCAACATATTGAACCCAAATCCGAAAAAATCCACAAAATTTTGTATTCAAATCATTGTTTCTCAAAAGCTAATCATGTTCAAAGTTTTACAGTTTTGGGGATCAAACTTAGCAAGAAGAAGCATTTTTAGAAGAAGACGCTAAATTGAAAATTCAATTAGAAGTTGAGACTGAAAATTTCCATATAGATTGATCTCGAAAGCTTTTCTGCTTTGTCAGCTTTCGAAGGATTTAATATGGGATTGACCATATAGGAACCAATCAGGTACGGTAAATGAAGCTGATTTTGTTATTCTATTTTGTATTCTGACTGTAATTTCTACTGCAATGTAATTAGTTATCGAGCGTTCCAATGTAAGTGTTTACTAACGAACGGAACCATGTCTTTTCAAAGAGTTTTTAAAATTCTAATTACTCTTATTGTTATTCAAATTTATTTTTATTTATGTTACTGTTATTTGTAATTTTTGTTATTATTGTAAATTTTTCTTGGAATTCTTGTTTCTGTTAGTTAGAATTCTTGTTGATGTTATGCAGAATTATTGCTAATATTATTTGAAATTTTTGTTAATGTTATTTAGAAAATTTTTTTTCTGTTAGTTGGAATTATCCATGCAATTGTTATTCGAAATTGTTGTTAATCATGTGATTGTTATTCAAAATTGCTGTATTTAGTTTTATTTAGAAATTTCGTTATTGTTTTTTTGGAATTCTTGTTTCTGTTAGTTAGAATTCTTGTTGATGTTATGCAGAATTATTGCTAATATTATTTGAAATTTTTGTTAATGTTATTTAGAAATTTTTTTTTCTGTTAGTTGGAATTATCCATGCAATTGTTATTCGAAATTGTTGTTAATCATGTGATTGTTATTCAAAATTGCTGTATTTAGTTTTATTTAGAAATTTCGTTATTGTTTTTTGGAATTTGGAATTTTTACTATTATGTTACTAGTATTTGGAATTCCTTGTTGTTCCTGTTATTTAAAGTTATTGCATATATCGCTTTTATTTTTTGGAGTTCTTGTAATTATTATTGTATTGTCTACTACTATTTAGAATATTTATTATTCTTATTACTATTATTTGAAGTTCTTGGTATTCATGTTAATGCTATTTAAAATTCCTATTATTCATAGTAATGTCATTAGGAATTTTGTTTCTGATTGAATTATTGCTAATTTTGTAATTATCAGTTGCAATTATTGTTAACATTGTTACTGTTATTTGGAATTATTAATTTTGTTGCTGTTATTTAAAAATATTGCTATTTTCGCTTCTGTTACTTGGAATCCATTTAGTTATTATCTTACTGTTAATTGATATTTTTGTTATTCTCATTACTGTTAAGAATTTTTGTTATTTCTGTTAACATTATTTGATATTCTTCTTATTCATGTTAATAATATTTGAAATTCTTATTATTGCTTCTTATTATATGCTTATTATATGCTATATATATTATATGCTTATTATATGCTATTCTTATTATATGCTTCTTATTATTGCTTGTAATTGTCGTTCGGAATGGATGTTTTTACTATTAATTGAAATTTTTATTTTTGTTCCAATTATTTGGAATTTTTGTTACTTTTTCTATATACATAGTATAATGTATAGAGAAAGTATTATATAATTATATTATTAATGTATAATGTATAGAGAAAGTATTATATAATTATATTATTATATAATGTATAGAGAAAGTATCAAAAATTCGAATTTCAGACGGAGGATCATGTTTCAAACATCCCTGTGTATGCATGTGATATTCACTTTTCAGAATTTTGTGAAATATTATTCACTTTTCGTATGTAACAGATATTATGCAATAAATTTGTTAACATTTTCATAGTGGATCTAGTTTCATATTTTGGATAAATGTTTTGTTTTTGAAGCCTAAAAATTTGCCAATACTTATTTATATATAAAAACTCTTCTTTTCGTTCGTCTGTAACGCCTGACGACAAATTTGGCAAACATGGTGGCTCATTTAGCAAATTATCGCCAACATGGCGATATTTTGCCCCGGATTCACAAAAATATAGCTAACATTTGCAAAAATGTCGCTAAATTAACGAAAATGCCGTCAAATTGATGGATTATTTATTAAAATATTTTAACATTTGGACTATATGGCTTATTGCGGATGATATCGATATTTATAATTGTCACTTTAGAGTTGCGCGAAAAATAAGTTAATTGTGTTCTTCGAAATAGTTTTACATGTTGTCATCTAAAAAAAAGCGACGAATTTGGCGACGAATTTGGTGGAATGTTGCCAACTTGGCGGCTTTTTTAAATATTGTTAAATTAACGAAAAACTCGCCAAATGGATAAAAATGACGCTAAATCAATGACGACTCATTGATGATGACGACATGGAAAATGACGACTCATTGACGAAAATTCCATATCTTGGAAAGAATATAAGTAACTACTATAAAAATAATCTATTTTTTTTTACTGTAAAAGTAGTAAATTCTTTGCATTATATAAGGAAAGCTATGTGCTGCTCACATCAGGTTTGTTTTCACTGTGAAAGGTGTAAATTCATTGCATTATATCAGATTTTGTAAGTTAGTTGTTGAGCTATTATTCCTGTTTACGCCTATTAGTGCTTTTAAATAAAAGTATTAGTTATCCAGAAATTTGGAGTCATTTCAGTATCCTGAGAATTTACCCACGATTCCAAAGTCGTCGTATAAAAGATACGTCGTAATAAAGTTACGTCGTGTTTGACGATAGTAACTAGGGAAATGTTTGAATATTTTTAATCTAAAGTTTAAATTTTTATACTTATCTACCAGAATTGTTTTATAATACAGTTTAAAGCACATTAAATATATAATACGTATTGGGTTCTGTATTGGGACCGACAGATATTTTTACACATATCACGTCAACAACTCAACTGAAGGATGACTACCTAAAGTCTATGTTCCCTCTGTGAAATGTTCTGGAAAAAAGTACGTAACTCGATAGATTATTAACCATTGGTCCAATGGTGTGGTCCTTTTCTCTTTGTGCGATATCAAGTATTTTCAGTGCACCTACAAAGGACGTATCAATGGAACTAATGTAGTGCGTATTAAGCCTACGTTGGCATGGTTGTGCGAATTATTTTGGTTCAAAACAGGCTATTCAGAAATTGTGTGGTGTTATCTGTATTTGTATTATTTACGCACTGGGAAACCGTGAGTAATTCATTCTAGTGTATTATAAGTTATATTAAACGGTTTTTATGATTTGTATATTTTTTAAGTTGGAAAACTGCATATTGTGGACTTTCGTACCTAGCTAAAGAAGTATGGGGTCATGTCCACAAAGTAAAAGAAAAAAGGAAAGTAAAGGAAATGAAAGTGAAGGTGAGGAAAGTAAGCGACTATGAAAGAAACATAGAAAGGCAGACTATTTCTTCTACAATACAGTTCTTACAAGATTCTTTGTCCGCGTTAATATCGTGTTTGTATGAAAGTTGTAGCTTTCTGAAATGTTTATGCCTTGTATCTGAAAATATTCTAATTCATTATCAATCTCATGGTAAGTAGTGATAATGTAAAGTTTAACTCAGCGAATTTGAAACATTTGTTTTCGTTGCCTCTTGGTAAAATAATATTGAAATATACATGCCAAAGATGCATGGAATGTTGTAGTTGTTAATGAATACAGTAGGCAGACTTCAGGAACACTTTTTCCATACAATCATTCGAATCGCATAACCTATCGACGTCAAAAATAAGGCATTTGAAACCTCTCTGGAACCAAAGTCATCATATTCAGAAATAGTTTAAGATTTTGACAAAGTTTACGAAGACTAGAGTGCAGAGTTGAATATATAGTATACACATAAGCTATGAAATTGGAATTATTTTTGATGATCTTATCTTCGATTTCCTTAAGCACATCTTTGGACAAACTAAACTGTAGTTGATTGAATTGACTAATGTCAGGACTACATGCATGAGGTATGTCCTTGACCATATGTACTTTATCTGAAGGTTTACCTTATTACTTTCCTTATATACATAATGTATAAGGAAAGTATTGTGACGGGGTCGAAAATTCGAATTCGAGTTTTCGACGGGAGAGCACGTTTCAAGCATCCCTGATCACGAATCAAACATTTTTGAAGTGATGTCTGTGTGTGTGTCAGTGGGTCTGTGGAGACGATAACTGACGAACGAATAGACCGATTTGAACCAAATTTGGTACAAAAATCACAATCCGTAAACACTGGAAGCCTATTGTTTTTATACGCAATCGAATGTTCAGAACCTCCCTAAATTTTCGAATGAAATTTTGAAAAAATCGTCAAAAAATCAAAACCACTAATAAAGTTACGCAAATAGACATTTCTTATGTAATTTTTCATTAGAAAGCGATTGACATAAATTTTAGAACGCTAACACGAGTCGTTTTTGAGATATTGTACATTTTAAAAAAAAAATATCAAAAAGTCATATAAAATAAAAAAAAATTCCTATTGATAAACATGTTCACTTTTCATATGTAATACCATGCGATAAATTGGGTGACATCATTCTCGTGGATCTAGCTCGTTCCATTCATGAAAAAAGATACTCTGAGTAACACTTTTGTATTTGGACGCCAATAGTCATTTATTGGCTGTAAGAATAACTTATTTCTTAGTGCATAACGCTTGCCGAGATTTTGGCTACGAATTTGGCGGAATGTCGCCAACTTGGCGACTTTTTGAAATGTTGCCAAATTAACGAAAATCTCGCCAAATGGATAAAAATGATGCTAAATCAATGAAAATGACGACTAATTGTCGAAAATTCAATGTCTTGGAAAGGATATTCGTATCTACTATAAGAAAAACCTATTTTTTTACTGTAAAAGTAGTAAATTCATTACATTATATAAGGAAAGTCATGTGTTGCCCACAGCAGATTTTTTTAAATGCCTTTTATATATAATTAGTGCGTTACCAGTGATCACTCAGAAAATTTCTTAACATGACCTTTGTTTCTGCCTATTACACAGAATGATCTTGGCAGATAAAAATTTATTATTGAATTCGCCTATCTAGCTGCCTTTAATAGTATACAAATTGATTGTAATTGCAATATTAATAATATAAACACCTCGATTTTTCTGTGTGTTTAGTTATCAATTTCTGGGTAACGCTGCTACAAAATGTTACCAAGCGTGTTTCAATCACTGATAAACATTTCAATTAAATTCTAACTTAGACCATCAGCATTTTCATAACCCTACACGTGAACACTAAATTTTTTCGATCACCCATTGACTTTCCACGTTCACTGCTGCTTTAATTCAGTGTTAATATTAAAAACCTGAACGTTTATCTTAGCTAATTAAATTTTTGCTTGAACTCGTTTCGTTCTTTTTCTTTTCTTCTTATTTTTTCCTTTGAGTAATGTCAGCAGATTTAAATTTATATTTAAAAAGAATAAAAAAAACAGTTTTTGACATTCAAAACAGATTTTATTTTACAAACGTGTTGTCCAATTGAAAATGAAGAGGATAGAAAAGTAAAGAAACATCGGTTAAACAGATAGCAAGAACGTCAAAGTCAGGAATATTTGGGAAAAAATTCGAAAAGAAAAGGCCGAAGCATATAGGCTGAAAATTGAGCATGAAACTCTACAGGAATTTCAAATCCATAGCCAAATTGATAAAAATGACGCCAAATGGGAAGTAATAATTTGCAAATTTTGAATTCAGTAGTATGACGGGCATACCTTCTAGTTAAGCTATAAAGAACCTCATTAAAGACTTTAGGTACATTTAATTTAACAATGTATTAAACAATGAGTAAAATTCTTTGCATTTATTTCTATAGATTGTCAAACAATACCTGAATTCATAACAAATATTCATTTTTAAAACAGTTCGCTCAACATAACAAAGCAATTTAATTTTTCATACTTTTCTAATTTATTAATTTTGTGAACTTGGTACAGAATGTGAGGATAGTTTTTGACGATTCTAAATATTTAATTCGTATTCTTTAATTTATGCAGTTTAAATCAGAATGCCATGATAATTTAACATAAATGCCTCATTAAAAAGAACTCCCTATTTGAAAGCACGTGATACCAATTGAACTACCAAAGTAGACAGTTCTCAGAATGTGTTTTTGATATAAAAGGGTTAAATGCATTGTTCTTAGTATCAAATATTTCGACGTTTTATAAATACTTCTAACAACAAATCGATTTATGTTATTGCTTAGGAATTATCAAGATTTATATTCAACATAGTAAACATTTTAAGGGCGTTGAAATTTTTTTATTTATTTATTGACTTTGAAACATGAAAATTTGTATAAATATTCCTCTTAACATTACCATATAAAGTACCATTAAATTTTTTCAATTTTATTATAATTTTGTATATTTTTTTTAATTTAATTTTTTTAACAAAAATTTGAAAATGCTCCTTGCGTGCCATTTGTTTACATTTTTGATTAATTTTGCATTATGATCACTCAAAAACACATTATGCACAAATTTGAGTATTTATTTTTAAATCCCTTAGAAAGCCAATTTTTTAAAAATATTTTTCTGCATTAAACTTAATTTTCATCATTTAATTAGGTTCTTATTCACTTTCAATTACCTTAATGAAGTCCAATTATAAAATGTTTACCCAGTTTCATTAAAAAGTATGAAAGGTGTCTTCTTGCCAAATTTCATGCATCTCAAACAAAAATTAAGATGCATGGAGCATTTTAAAAATGTAAAACCTTTGAAAATTCTGTTTCGAAAAAAATGCATTTAACCTTATCTTACGGGTGGGACAGCGTCCATCCCAAACGAAGAACCTCACAAAAAGACAGGTATTTGACATACCATATCCCAAACAGTTTGATACCCCTTTGCAGGCATTGCCGTCCATGGAAATCTCCGACAGAAACATTGCACCTGCTGCAGCAGGGTATGTCAAATACCTATCTTTTTGGGAGGCTTTCCGTTTGGGATGGACGCTGTACCACCCTCAAGCAAAAGGTTAAATGTGTAAAATAATATTATATATTAAAAAAAAAACTTTTTTTAGTTGATTTTTGCTCATTTCAACGTCCACCGTCCCCTTAATTTCCAACGCAATAGAAATACAAGGGCTGGATATTTGTTAACACGTTGAGAATCAAATAGCCATCTTTGGTCATTTCATATACGTCTATGGGTCGTTTGGCCTCTAATTACAAGGACAGGGCCCACCGTGGACATTTTCATCGTTGATCAATAAGTGAAATATACTTTGTGCGAAACATAAGGAAAGCGTATATAAGCACAAATAATACAATAATGCAGTGTACAGCTATTTCGAGGATTCGCTGGATAAGGAATCCAGCATATCCCTGAAACAGCTGTATGTTCCAATATTGTGCTATTTTTACTTATATACGTTGCTCATTTTCCTTACTTTTACTGTTGATTTCAGCACCGGTTGCTTCCAGATGGGCCCAATTTATATTTATTTTACTTACCAGTTATTGGATGTTGGGATCATAAGCATATAATATTGGTACTGCGACTGGCAATTACTGTAAGGAATATACAGAGAGGACAAAATTAAACGCGTCATTTTTATTTATAGTCTCGGTTAAAAAAATCTGTTGTGGACAGCACAAGAATTTCCTTACAGACATACATTAATTTTCTCTTTCAAAATGCATTAAATTGAGTTTTATTGCATAAAATAGCACGGATACGTTTTGAAATTACACCGAATGTGTAGTTTTAATTCACTTTCCGTTTTCATTTGGCAACTAGATGTATTTTCAAACTGCGGCGGGACGAAAAAAAGCGAAAAACTGGAATATTTAGTTGGTTTTATTCTTTTCGCCGTCAAAAATTATGAAACATACATTTAATCAATGCATGCAAACATATTTAGTCTTTTATTTCAGATTTTTGACTAATTCTTCTGATCGTATATGGTGAAAAAGGCAGATTAGTTTTTTTTTCGAATAGTATTAAAATATGATCAGCACTAGGATACTCACAAGTCTACCAAATTTCGTTGAGTAGTGTTTAAGCTAGAGTGGATACATACATTTTGCAGACTGGCAGGTATACAGGCAGGACACACACACACACCTACACACACAGGCATAAGGCTGAAAATAGTGAATTTGTGTTCCAGAGTACCCGAAGAGTTTAGATCCGTTGAAAAGTCCGATTTTCGACCCGTTTGAATACTTTATACATATATATGGATTATAAGAAAAGTTAAATTAATTAGCTCAGCACACAACAAACATCATATACAATACATAAACGTTCATATTCAGGTTCTTACAACGCACTTTTAAACAACATACATTCACACACGTATATAACACAAATTATTTGCAATTTTTAAAGTAAAAGTTAAAACACATCTAAGTAATCATTGAAAACTATTTTAGTTATGGGAAAATCTGAAAAAAGTTTGGTCCCAGACATAGCTAGTTTTTTTTTTTATTTTAAGGCGTTCAACTTGTTAAATAAGGCACTTCGTTGATTTAAGAACTTCTTAGCAAAGACCTTTCTCCTACAGTATTTTATCAACAGTTTGAGCAAATATTTGAATAAACATTATAAGCTTACATACTCTACACATCCGATTTTAATTGAAATTTTACAAAATAGATTTTATCAAAATTGTTTGAAGACTCTAATCGATTTCTGCGACCACTTAAATATTTCCGGCTTTATCATTCAAAATAAAAATAAATAAATAAATAAATGCAGAAATATGCTTCGACTTTTTATCGAAATTGGGAACTGCATTATTGATGAGAAACAACCTTCAAAAACATTCGCAATACTAAAAAAGAAAAAAAAATCTGTCTATATTGGAGGAGCCCATTAAATGTATATAGAAACTTTCGATAAAAATTCTACGCGTCGATAAATCAATTTTGCATATCGAAAAGTCTATATATTGATCGACTGTAGCCAAGTCTGAAAATTTTACGATTTGAGGATTACGTATAACTTTAAGATCATGCAGCGTCAATTTTGAGTTAATATATAAAAGCAATGCTGAAAACTTGAAAAGAATTTATATTTTAAGAGTTCAGATGTTGGCGTGTAGAATATAAAAAAACCTAATGTGGACAGTACATGACTTTCTCTACAGACTCAAAATACTTTCCCTTTTCTTTTTTTTTTAAAAATCATTAAATTAAGTTTAATAGCATAAAATGACACGGATAATTATTTGAAATTACGCTGAATTTGTAGTTTTATTTCGATGTTCATTTTCATTTGGCGTCAGGACGTATTTTCAAAGGCGACGCGGCGAAAATACGAAAACACTAAAATATATCAAGAACGTTTAGTTCTGGAGTTATGAGATAGGTCTTGTAGCAATTGAGAGTCCCCAGGCCCGAACTCAGGACTTCGTGCTTACAAGACCGACATTATACGTTTAGAGCAAAAGCTAGCTTCCACTCGAACTTATAATTGGGTACACATCTTTGATCCGATGTCCTTGCAGGAGCAGAGTCGGCTTGCTGCCACACACTCCCCCACCTGATGAGGAGCTCGGGTCGAATTTCGGCGAGGAGGAGAGTCATTCCAGAAAACCCCCGCGTGTCCCCATCCGGGACTCAGTTGAGGGCTGATGGCTGGGAGGCGTGTCGCCTCGGGCGTTGACGTCAGTCGTGGTCAAGCAGAAAGGGAGTGGTAGGCGCCTCTGTTCAGCTTGATGCTGCCATCTCGTGTTGAGAGGTGAGATCGTTGGAGACAGAAGGCTTTTTTCGTGCTCGAATGTCCAGGGTAACCACTGTAGCGATTGAGCGTCGTCAGGACCGAACTCGGGACCCCGTGCTTACAAGACCGACATTATACGTTTAGAGCAAAGCTAGCTTCCACTCAGAACTTATAATTCGGGTACACATCTTTGATCTGATGTCCTTGGCAGGAGCACAATCGGCTTGCTGCCACAGTCTTATTATTTTCGTCGTTTTTTCTTTTTTATATTATTAAATTGAGATTAATAGCATAAAATAACATGGATAATTATTTAATATTACGCTGAATTTGCAGTTTTATTTCGATGTTCGTTTTCATTTGGCGGCAGGACGTATTTTCAAATGCGACGTGGCGAAACTACGGAAAAACTAAAATATATCAAGAACGTTTAGTTCTGGAGTTATGAGATAGGTCTTGTAGCAATTGAGAGTCCCCAGGCCCGAACTCAGGACTTCGTGCTTACAAGACCGACATTATACGTTTAGAGCAAAAGCTAGCTTCCACTCGAACTTATAATTGGGTACACATCTTTGATCCGATGTCCTTGGCAGGAGCAGAGTCGGCTTGCTGCCACACACTCCCCCACCTGATGAGGAGCTCGGGTCGAATTTCGGCGAGGAGGAGAGTCATTCCAGAAAACCCCCGCGTGTCCCCATCCGGGACTCAGTTGAGGGCTGATGGCTGGGAGGCGTGTCGCCTCGGGCGTTGACGTCAGTCGTGGTCAAGCAGAAAGGGAGTGGTAGGCGCCTCTGCTCAGCTTGATGCTGCCATCTCGTGTTGAGAGGTGAGATCGTTGGAGACAGAAGGCTTTTTTCGTGCTCGAATGTCCAGGGTAACCACTGTAGCGATTGAGCGTCGTCAGGACCGAACTCGGGACCCCGTGCTTACAAGACCGACATTATACGTTTAGAGCAAAGCTAGCTTCCACTCCGAACTTATAATTCGGGGACACATCTTTGATCTGATGTCCTTGGCAGGAGCACAATCGGCTTGCTGCCACAGTCTTATTATTTTCGTCGTTTTTTCTTTTATATATTATTAAATTGAGATTAATAGCTTAAAATAACATGGATAATTATTTAATATTACGCTGAATTTGCAGTTTTATTTCGATGTTCGTTTTCATTTGGCGGCAGGACGTATTTTCAAATGCGACGTGGCGAAACTACGGAAAAACTAAAATATATCAAGAACGGTTAGTTCTGGAGTTATGAGGCTAGTCTTATTATTTTCGTCGTCAAACATTACGTATAAAAAAGCAATTTATTGATTGATTTGACCATACCTAGTCTTTGTAGATTTTGCCAATTTTTGAGAGCCATTTCGTAAAAGAAGGAAAGATTTTGTTTTCCGAATCGTACCAAAATCTAATCAGCACAAAGATAATCTACAAGTGACTTATGTACTTAATTTTATAGAATTTGGTCAATTAGTTAATCAGCTGGAGTGGATATTTACATTGCGCAGATACACATAGATAGACATACATACTGAGGTCACGCAAAAAATAGTTATTTTCGGTGCTCAAAACGTGTAGATTCGTCGAGTTCGCGATTTTCGACACGATTTACTTTCCCTATACTTTACTATACCCAATTCTTACTATACCACTTCTATTTTACTATACCCCTATTTCTTACTATACCCAATACTTACCCTATACATTACTATGTATTGTAGAGAAAGTAACATATAGAATATAAGATATATGAAAGTAACATATAGAATATAAGAACGAAGGAATATAATGCAGCATACTTTTCTAATTTATTCTTTTAGTTAATTTGGTGCTAAATGTGATGACAGTTTTCAACGCTTTTGAATATTTATTTTAAAATCCCTAACTTTAATCAGAATATCTCGATAGATATTCAGAATACCACCAAAAGTAAGAAAACTTTATTTAAAAGCAAATGCCATTAATTAAAGACCTTCAAAATACACGGTTCTAGATATGCACTTTTTACTTTCCTTATATACATAATGTAAGTATTGTGACGGAGTCGAAAATTCGAATTTGAGTTTTCGACGGGAGAGAACGTTTCAAGCATCCCTGATCACGAATCAAACATTTTTGAAGTGATGTCTGTGTGTGTGTGTGTGTGTGTGTGTGTGTGTGTGTGTGTCAGTGAGTCTGTGGAGACGATAACTGACGAACGAATGAACCGATTCGAACCAAATTTGGTACAAAAATCACAATCCGTAAACACTGGAAGCCCATTGTTTTTATACGCAATCGAATGTTCAGAACTCCCCTAAATTTTCGAATGAAATTTTGAAAAAATCGTCAAAAAATCAAAACCGCTAATAGAGTTACGCAAATAGACATTTCTGATGTATTTTTTTATTAGAAAACGATTGGCATGAATTTTAGAACGCTAACATGAACCGTTCTCAAGATATTGTACATTTTTCAAAAAAATTATCAAAAAGTCATATAAAATCAAAAAAAAATATTTCCTATTGAGAAACATGTTCACTTTTCATATGTAATACCATGCGATAAATTGGGTGACATCATTATCGTGGATCTAGCTCGTTGTATTCATGAAAAAAGATACTTTGAGTAATACATTTGTATTTGAACGCCAATAATCATTTATCTGCTGTAACTATAACTTATTTCTTAATGCATAACGCTTGGCGAGATTTTGGCGACGAATTTGGCGAAATGTCGCCAACTTGGCGACTTTTTGAAATGTTGCCAAATTAACGAAAATCTCGCCAAATGGATAAAAATGAAGCTAAATCAATGAAAATGACGACTATTTGTTGAAAATTCAATATCTTGGAAAGAATATCAGTATCTACTATAAGAAAAACCAATTTTTTTTACTGTAAAAGTAGTAAATTTATTACATTATATAAGGAAAGTCATGTGTTGCCCACATCAGATTTTTTTTATATGTGTTGAAATCAAACAATTAAATACTTTTATTAATAAATATTTAAACATTACACAAGCACTTTTGACGACAAACTGATCGATCTCATTACTTAGGTATTATCAGTAACACTACTGGAAATACTAGTAGTAATTTTACTCCCCAACTTAGTAAAAGTCTGAGAGTTGTACTACCCATACTGTCAGACTTACCTGAAGGCGTAAGGTTGGACCGCCCAGAAAGGGAGTTACCCAATTTAAACTGAAACTCAACGGGTATAATAATCACAGGAACTGTACTATCCTTCCTCTAACACATCAATTCTTTAATATACTTTCGTACCCACACTCCGGGTAGACACGGGGTAGTTTCGAGCGACATTAAGGATCGAACATGGGACTACCGCGTGGAATCCATTTACCATAACCTTCACACAGAATAACCCCAGAGTTGTATCTTTGTTAAGCAAGCCAAGTAAGTAAGTCAAGCAGTAAGTCAAGCAGTTAGTAACTGCTTGATTTAACAAAGATAAACTTAGTTAACAAAAATTACAAAGATTAACAAAGATACATGTTTCTATGATATTTTTTTCAGACGTTTGGGGCAATACATTTTGCAAACATTAAAGCTTACTCTTTATATACACATCCAATTTGAATCGAAATCATGGAAAATAATTTTAATATTAATTATTTTTAACTTTAAATCGATTCACTAAAATAGTTCCTACTCTATTACTCAAATGGGAAGAAACCAAATAGAAAATATGCATAGACTGCTTTGCTTATCAAAATTGGAAACTGTATTATTGATGAGAAGCAAACTTTGGCAATACTTGCATTTCTAAATAAAATATTTTTTTGAAGGAGCCCATCAAATGTTTAGAGAAAGTTTAAGAAAAAAAAAATGCACCGATAAATCTATTTTACATATCGCAAAATATGATGTGGGCAACACATGACTTTCCTTATATAATGCAATGAATTCACTGCTCTTACAGTAAAAAAAAATAGGTTATTCTTACAGTAGATACTTATATCCTATCCAAGATATTGAATTTTCGTCAATTAGTTGTCATTTTCATTGATTTAGCGTCATTTATATCCATTTGGTGAGATTTTCGTTAATTTGGTAACATATAAAAAAGTCGCCAAGTTGGCGACATTCCTCCAAATACGTCACCAAAATCTCGCCAAGCATTATGGACGGAGAAATAAGTTATTCTTATAGTAGATAAATGACTATTGACGCTCAAATACAAAATTATTTCTCAAAGCATCTTTTCTCATGAATGAAACGAGCTAGATCTACGAGAATGATGTCACCAAATGTATCAGATGATATTACTTATGAAAAGTGAACATATTTCACAATAGGCAATATTTTTTTTTATTTTATAAGATTTTTTGATAATTTTTTTGAAAAATGTGCAATATCTCGAGAACGATTCATGCTAGCGTTCTAAAATTTATGTCAATCATTTTCTAAAGAAAAATTACACAAAAAATGGCTATTTACGTAACTTTACTAAAGGTTTTAATTTTTTTATGAATTTTTCAAAATTTTACTCGAAAATTTAGGGGTTTCTGAATATCCGATTGTGTATAAAAACAATAGGCTTCCAGTATTTAGGGATTGTAATTTTTATACCAAATTTTGTTCGAATCGCTCCATTCGTTCGTCAGTTATCGTCTCCACAGACGCACTGACACCCCCCCTCCCTCCATACACACAGCCATCACCTCAAAACGTCTGATTCGTGTTCAGGGATGCTTGAAACGTGCTCTCCCGTCGAAAACTTGAATTCGAATTCACAATACTTTCCTTATACATTATATGTATATAAGGAAAGAAAATATTCTATATTTTGAAAATTGCATGATTTACGGCTTATTTATAACGTTGAAGTCATGAAAAATAATTTTGATTTTATATATTAAAGTATTATTGAAAACTTACGATTTGTTAAAATTTTAGTATATAGAACATAAATTGTGTATATAAAATGGCAGTTGTGTATATAGAACATAAATATGTAGAGAATTAGCTGCATATTCTTTCAGAATATAATCTTAATTCCTAATTCAAGTGGACTTTTAACATAAGGTCTTTCTGTTTGAAATTTTATAATAATTCCCATAAAAAGGAAAGCCGTGCTGATATAATAAACAGGCATCAGACAGAAGCACAACTTACCATTTGATCTGAATAGTTAATAACAATTTTACAATTATAATCATTTTATGCATACAATATTCTAATCGGAGCTGTTGGTAAAATAAAAGCGTTATTTTATGCATAGAATATTCTAAACAAACCTTCAAAATAACCTAATATTGCCACTTAGTAAAATAAAAAAATAGAATTTTTCTATTTAAAAAAAAATACATATAAATTAATATGTAGTATAATAATTTATGACAGATGATAAAAAGCAGAAATGAAAGAAACAATATACCTATTTTCATTCTTTTAATATTTTCTGCAGATTAAGTTTTCTTTTTACTTTCCTTATATACATAATGTATAAGGAAAGTATTGTGACGGGGTCGAAAATTCGAATTCGAGTTTTCGACGGAAGAGCACGTTTCAAGCATCCCTGATCACGAATCAAACATTTTTGAAGTGATGTCTGTGTGTGTGTGAACGTATGTGTGTGTGTGTGTGTGTGCGTGCGTGTGTGTGTGTCAGTGAGTCTATGGGAACGATAACTGACGAACGAATGGACCGATTCGAACGAAATTTGGTACAAAAATCACAATCCGTAAACACTGGAAGCTTATTGTTTTTATACGCAATCGAATGTTCAGCACCTTCCTAAATTTTCGAGTGAAATTTTGAAAAAATCGTCAAAAAATCAAAACTGCCAATAAAGTTACGCAAATAGATATTTCTTATGTAATTTGTCATTAGAAAACGATTGACATAAATTTTAGAACACTAACATGAACCGTTCTCGAGATACTGCACATTTTTCAAAAAAATTATCAAAATGTTATATAAAATAAAAAAAATATTTCCTACTGAGAAACATGTTCCCTTTTCATATGTAATACCATGCGATAAATTGGGTGACATCATTCTCGTGGATCTAGCTTGTTCCATTCATGAAAAAAGATACTTTGAGTAATACTTTTGTATTTGAACGCCAATAGTCATTTATCTGCTGTAAGAATAATTTATTTCTCCGTCCATAACGCTAACGTTTGGTGAGATTTTTGCGACGAATTTAGCGGAACGTCGCCAACTTGGTGACATTTTTAATTGTTGCCAAATTAACAAAAATCTCGCTAAATTAATAAAATGACGCTAAATCAATGAAAAATGACGACTAATCGAAGAAAATTTAATATCTTGGAAATAATATAAGTATCTACTATAAGTATAACATTTTTTTTAACTGTAAAATTAGTAAATTCATTGCATTATATAAGGAAAGTTATATGTTGTCCACATCAGATTTTTTTAATTTCGTTAATTTATAAAACTTCTACAATTAAGGCACAAACAACGATTAGGTCACGCTATCGGATTTTGAATTGAATGTATTGTAGATAGACTCAAAATATGATTAGGTCACGTTTGTTTAGAGTTTCATTGGGTCATGCTAAAATGAGAAAATAGCGTAAAGGGCATGAAAACAGACGAACGCCTAAATTTACAATTTTAAGTAGGACCATACCAAGGCTATAGTGACAATTTTTATTTTTTGCTCGTGCATAAAATACATTTTCCTATTTTGAAATTGTGGTTACGTTTAACATTTTATGTACAAAAGCATTTTCAAGTTATACAGTGTCACTTCTGTGATAAGATTTATATAAAAATTGATGTAGGCAGTACATGACTTTCCTATATAATGCAATTAATTGACTTCTTTCACAGTGAAAAAATGATGTATAAAATCTACCATATAATGTTATTAATGTTGAATTGTACATTGAGTGATTTTTCAAGTGATAATACGTAAAACTATTTCGAAGTACCCTATGAACTTATATTTAGCACAACTCTAATTTGACAATAATTGATAGCATCCAAAATAAGCAATATAGTCATATTTTTAATAACTAATTCATTAATCTGACGTCATTTTTGTTAATTTAGCGTCATTTTTGCAAATTTAACGATATTTTCAACAATCTGGGACAAAATATCGACGAGTTGGCGATATTTCGCTAAAAGAGTCGGCAAGTTCGCCAAATTGAACGTCAATTGTTACAGACAAACGAAAAGAAAATGATTTCTTCTGTATAAATGACTGTTGCCGAATTAAAGTGTCAGTATACAGAACTAATAAGCATCTTCCCTCGTGAATGGAACGAAGTAGATCCACGAAAATGACGTTAATAAATTTATCGCATAATATTACATATGAAAGGTGAACCTATTTCACAATAGTTAATACTTTTTAATTATGTGATTTTTTTGATAAATTTATTTGAATAAAGTGCAAAATATCGAGAACGGTTCACGCTAGCGTTAAAAATCTTCTGTCAATCGTTTTCTATTGAAAAACTGTATAAGAAATTTTTATTTACGTAACATGTCGATGCGGTGGTCCAGCGGTCAGGGGCATGCGTTTCGGTCTGATGGCTCGATTGCCGGGTTGTGGGTTCGAATCCCGCCAGCGGGCATGGATGTTGTGATGTCGAGGTTTAGTCAGTCTTCTGCCCTTGGGGAGCCTCAATAAAGTGAAACTGCATATTACTCTTCGCCATGGGACCAGGAGTCTGTGGACGTGGTGTAAGGCTTTCCTTCACCACGGGGATTATAAACAACAACTTACGTAACATTTTTGAAGGTTTGGTTTTTTTGATGATATTCGCAAAATTTAATTCAAAAATTTGTCAATCTTTTGAACATTCGATTGCTTTCCTAATCAATAAGCTTTTAGTATAAACTGATTGCAACTTTTGCACCAAATATCGTTCGGAAAGCTGCATTCGTTCGTGAGATATCTTCTCTCTCTCTCTCTTTCGTCTCTCTCTTTCTTCGCTCTCTCTCTCTCTTTCGTCTCTCTCTCTTTCTTCTCTCTCTCTCTCTCTCTCTCTCTCTCTCTCTTTCTCTCTCTCTCTCTCTAACACAGACACACATACAGAGATATCACCTTAAAAATTATCAACTCGAGTTCAGAGATGCTTGAAAAGTGCTTTTTTCTCAAAAATTTGAATTCATAATTTCGACTCCATCACAATACTCTCCCTATACATTATACTATGTATATAGGGAAAGTAAAAAATGTTCAGAATATTGAGTTTAAAAATGCATCAAATGTGCCGAGTTTAATGTATACACTCTTAACTCCTATCCAATTCTTTGCCAACACAAATTGCTCTAATCTTATTAGCATTGTAATGAAAACTCTACGTCACGGAATTCGAAGTCGCGTTCGAAAACTTAAATCATATTTCAAAATAGTTTGAAATATGATATACATTATACTGAATGACTTTAAATGTCTGTGCAACTACCGTTAATAAAGTTAGAATTCAAAAGAAAATGTTAGTTTTGTGTCATTTGTTAGCGCCTAGCCGTAAGGATTTATGGGGCATATTAGGGAAAGCAATATATGGTGGATAGGATTACCTCCGGAAGCTTGTGCTGACAAAATTGTTTAAATGATAAGCTTCATAAGAAGATAGAATTGGATGATTTATTCCAGATTCATTTGATCCAAATAAATATTTTTGTAATAGTAAAGCTTCTTGCCATCCCTCGCTGCATTTAACGCTTATCTCTACTGTTTTATTAAATTATGCTCTACTTATGAATTATGAAAGTTTGAGTTGGATTATTTAAAAGCTGTTGCTTTAAATCGTGGTTTCTTGCCGAAAATTATTTATCATGTATTTTCAAAATTTTCTAAGCCACCCCGCAGTAAGAAGGATCTGCAGTTAAAACTTTTAGCAGCATCGTTTGTTTCCTTTTATACTCTAAAATTAATCATAAAATTGCTAGTATTCTCAATAAATTTGCCTTCAAAGTGACATTTTCTCATATCAATAAAATAAAATTTTCTTACCTAAAGAATAATGTTGAAAAGTTTAATAATTGTAATTTTTTTCAAATTCCTTGTCAATGCAAACTATTGCACATAGATCAAACTAAACGTGCCCCTTAACATCAAAAGTGTGTAAAAACCAAGAAATTAATCAATGTTCTATCATTAATTATTTTAGGAGGAATCGACATCGATTTGTTTTTCCTTTGCCTCAATTATTCAAAAGAATTCAGTTTTAGGTTTGGATTCATTTCCATCTTTTCATATCAATAAAAATTATAGTAATCTAGTTATTGATTTGCCTATGCCTGCATACATATATTTATCTGAGGTATTTAGTTATCACTTTTAATTTTTTTTTTTTTTTACCTATATTCTCTGTATTTTATTAATTTTATTTTTTTGCTTGTTGTATGTTCATATTTCCTTTTTTTGTACTTTTCTTAATTTATTTATCTTTCCTCACACTAGATGGTATTACTGTATGGGGATCGGTCACTTAGTTATTTCTGATTTGGCCGAGATAGTCTTGCACATATTTAGTCGTTTGGTCTGAACTTCTTGCACTGATGATGGAAATCCAATTGATTTTTGAAACGTTCGAATATTCATCTACCTTTATTTGCATTGTAAAAATATATGTATATTGTAAATAGTCCTGCCTTAAAGTGCCGCTAAAAGAATATTAAAAATGTATAAAAGCCAAGAAATAATTAAATATTTTCTTGCTAATCATTATTGGAGGAATTATCATAGGTTTTGATTTTTCTTCTTCCTACATTATTCAAAAGTTCTCTTCAGTTTTCGATTTGGTTTTCTTTGTATATTTTCTTCATATCAATAATTTTTTTTGCAATCTAGTTATTGATTTGTCCATACCTCCATATTTAACTAAGATATGTCGTTATCACTTTTAATTTTGTTTGTTTCTTTCTGCCTATATTCTCTGTATTTTATTTTTACTTGTTTGCTTCTATGTTCATATTTCCTTTTTTTCTTGTTTTATTTCTCTTTTGTCGCATTAGATGGCATTACTATATAGGGATCGGCCGTTTAGTTATTTCGATTTGGCCGAGATAGTCTTCCGCATATTCAGTAGTTTGAGCCGATTTTCTTGAGCTGATGATGGAAATCAAATTGATTTATGTTTACCCATTGAATGACATATGTTTACCCATTTACCTTTATTTGTATTGTAAAGATGCATGTATAATGTACATAGTCCTAACTCTCCGCCATACATTGCTCTAATTTTATAGAAATTGTAATGGAAATTTTGCTTCAAGGATTTCAAACTTGCGTTTATAAACTTAACTCATATTTCAAATTAGTTTGAATAGTACATTATACTGAATCGATTTTAATATGTGGGCAACCGCCGTTAAGTAGCGTTAGATTCTAAAAGATGGATCTGTGTCATTTGTTAGTCTAGCTCTTGGGATTTATGGGAAATTATGTAAAGTAATACATGGCTAGATATGATTATCACTAGAAGCTTGTACTGACAAAATTAGATAAATGATAAGCTTCGAAAGAAAATTGAATGAATAATTTTTGTTAGACTCATTTGATCCAAATAAATATTTTTGCAATAGTAAAACCTAGTTACTTCGAAGTTGATTAATTCGAGTTATTATAGAATTCTAACCCAAAAATATTCAGTTTGCAATCCCAATGTATTTATACCTATTGGACGATGTGAATTTTTGATAATATGATTGGATAATTATGGTATTTCTGTATTATCCTTGGTGTCCTATTTACAGATGTTACACTGTCTATGTTTGTGACATAACGTGCTAGCTATTTTCAAACGTGCTTCGCGAGTTCAAATGACTAATGTTTACAAAATTTAACACATGCACATTTAATAAAAGTTTGAAATATTAAAAACTGTTTCAAATTGAAGCCTAAAAATGTCGAACTCTTCATAATTCGTTTAATATGAGAATGGCGATATGTAAAACAATATCAACATTTTCAGATATTTTAAGTTAAATATTAGTGAATTATAGCATTATTTTTCCATCGTTTAATTTGAAGAATAGCCAACACACATTTTCGATACTTGAAACGTAACTTTGTTACCATAGTTACCACAATGGAATCTAAAACTATAAATAAATTCATTGATAAAATTTGATAAAATAAATCGTCTGATGTAAATATAAATAAAAATATATCATGAACAATTGATCGTACGTCAATAGAGTTAATTAAGAAAATTAAATATGTTTTTCTGTGCTTGATGGTATAAAAACGAATTTGGGTGAGCTGCTCTCAAATTATATCTGAAAAAAATGTTAGAACAAGAAATTTTGCGGTTTATAAATTTCTCGGAAAAATTTCCAAAATTTTAGATTTTTTTCATTCCTTACAGTTTTATGGAAAACTAGAGTGACGTAAATAAGCACAGATAACAAAATAATTATTTTGTTATTTGTGCTCGTTTACGTTGCTCTAGTTTTCCTTATCTTTCGCACAAAGTGCATTTTACTTATTGATTTCCTTATAGGTCTAGTTCCATGTGTATACAAAGTTTTAAGTTTTAACCTTCAGCATTTTGGCCTGTGTATTTTATCCCTTAGTCAGTGTATCAATCATATATATAATTTAGATTCCTACAATGTGTTACATTTAAAAGACACAATCATTTACATTTATATGTAATTCTTATCATTTTGAGTTAGTTGATATTCAAATGTAAATTGTATTTATGATAACAGCAAACATTACAAGACTGTTAGTTAAATAAAAACTTAAAAATTATTTATGGTTGTGAGTAGTGCAACTTTATCTCTTAAAATATGCAAATAAATCTTATAAATGTTAAGATGACGAGTTTAGAAATATTTTATTTGTATCTTAAAATATTTTATTTTATTTACTACAGTGCAGTAAAATGTGTAGGAATATTTAATGGAGTGTTCAAGAAGAGTTCATATTATTTTTCAAAACATTGAACACCATTTAATTAGTTATCTTTTGGTGGGCCTGCGATACAGACTTTAAATTGAAATATCTGTTAAAATCATGATTAGAATTATGATCATTATTTATCTTATCCCTATGGAATAAGTAGACTCGCGCTAAAATAACCATCCACGATACGGTGAGAATTGACCGCAGTATCGAATGGACGTTATAACGAATGTGGAAGGGTAAAAGTAAAAAATTATGCAATAAGACTATCAAATCATACGTACTTATTAAAATGCATTTATTCTAGTATTAAATATCTGATGTGGGCAGCACATGACTTTCCTTATAGACTTAAATTCATTTTCTTTTTATTTCTTTAATAATACATTGAGTTTAATTGCACAAAATAACACGCATAAATATTTGAAATTACACTGAATTTGCACTTTAATTCAATTTTCGTTTCCATTGCAAAAACATTAAAATATCTCTAGAACCGTAGTCATAGGGTTATGGGGTTTGACATTATTCTTTTCACTGTCAAAAATTATGTATGAAACAAGCATTTATCTGATATATTTGAGCATATGTAGTTTTTGATTTTAGAATTTAGTGATTTTTGCGGGCCATTTTGCAAGTAAAAGGTAAGTTATTTTTTTCCGAATCGTACCAACATCTAATTAGCACCAGGGTCACCCACAAGGAACTTACCTATAAAATGTTTATCAAATTTGGTCAATTATATTTTGAGTTAGAGTGGATATATACATTGCGCGCGCACACACACACACAAATCTTGTAATACAATCTTATGAAATATAAGAACGTTTTCAACAAGTGCGAAACGCCTTCGTGCATGCACATTTAAAGTTTGCCTTTTCTTGTTTGCATTTTAAATTCTTCTTCCTTGTTTGTATTTTAAATTTTGCTTCCTTTTTTAGTTGATATGTTGCAATATGACTATGTGTTTCATTTATGCATTTGTCTTTCGATTTTGATATACATGAATTTGTTAATTTCATCCTGAATTCATCTACATTGTTTCTACAAACGTTGATTAGTGCACTAGTACATCTAAGTTATCCAGAATCGTATTATGTTAAAATTATCTATATAAAACACAATTCTCACTAACTCGTAGGTTTTTACATGGTATTGTGATGTTAGAAATGTTCTGAGTTACTTTAATTCATTAATATCAGAGACCTATTTTAAAGCATATGGTATTCAATGTGTTTTTTGTGTGTTATATTTTGATATTTACACAAAAAATTTGAATAAGTGGGAGCCCCAGACTTTAATTGTGAGCCTAAGGCCTCATAACCATCGCACTGTGTAACAAGATTTTCACATATTTTGATACATAACCCTGGGAAAAAAGGGAATGGTGTAAATATAGTGAAATGTATACTATGCTTTTTTATTTATGTTTATAGCTAGGCCTTTGCACAGACGGAATTGGGATTTTTTGGCGCCGTTGGGTTGTGTGCGCACTGACATGGATTGTAAATATTCAGAGATTTAATTGCAGCAAAATGTCAAAGTTGAGCTACAAATCTTTGAAAATTTATAGCCCTGTCAGGTGTGGCTCGCGTCGGGGTACCTCCTTGGGACCACCCGGTTCTCGAGAATGCCCTCTGGTTCTTGTTTTTTAGTGGAACGCATAAAAAATTAGCGTCGCTTCTAGACCAATGGTGAAGCATTTTTGGACCTCCTCTTTTTTATAGCGTTTGGGAACAGCGAATGAGAGTGGGGGGGGGGGATTTCCTCCCTGTTTTGTGTCGTTCCCCTTGTTTGTAAAGTTTGAAAGTTTTAGAAATGTAAAAATATAGTTAGTTGCTTTTCTGAGCTCGAGTAGAGAGCACTCCAAGTGCGGGGCACTTGTTTTTCGGTGTAGCCCGACCCGGCATGTATTTTTGATGCATCTCTGAGCCGGCATCCGCGGTCCCTATCTCGGGCGGCAATACTTTTACCGAGGAGCCGACGTGGTGAGTCCGGTATAGAAGGCGACTCGTAGCCAAATCGAGCCGAGCCTAACTCAGCGCGAGGGCGCTTTTTTCTTCGGGCAGTTCGACCAGAAAATGGAAGAAGGTCGTCATGTGTTATTTGGTTGCAGTACACACAGCTCTACCACCAAAACGGCGCGGTGTAGGACCTTTGCTCCTTTAGCTGCATTTAAGCCGTGGTTACGTAAATACTGTGTACATTGCGGACCAAAGTACATTGCGTTTACTACAACAAAATAATCACTCCCATTTTTGTGGCCAACTAACACTTTATTTATAGAACACATGAAATCTCAATTTTAAACATTAATACACAACATACACAATTACAAAAGAGTTCCCAAATTACCTAAACTTGACTTCGGGGTGCACAGTTTGTTTTGCATTAATTTGCATATTTATAAAATCCAAACTTGTAATTAATTACTTTTGTTAAGAAGACAATATGTATATTCAATTTTGCAAAAACTCCCATTTAGCATAACCTTGCCCTTACACTATTGGATTACATCAGTTACTTAAACATTCATGTACACATTTTAAAATCAATATATAATTTCCATACCTTCATACATAGGACTCTCACTGAGTGCTGTAGCTGACCTCTGCACGTAGGAAAGGGTGGCACAATTAATTGAATGTTTAGTTCATTGATTTGAATAGTTTATTAGAAACAGCTGACGGCGGGCTGGTATGAAAAAGCCAGTGCTTGGGAAACTTCTAAGAAGGTCGACTCTTTCGGTAAGAAAAACTGGTTCCGAGGCAAAGTACGCAGGCGAAAATTCAAGGTCATGCGTTGCAGCGCGGGAGAAGCGTTACATGCGGGGGGCCAGCAAATAATCATGGAAGAAATGCATTAATACGAAGTGATGAACTCATAGTAAAAATGAATAATTATGTACAAGATTAGAGAATCACAGAGGAATAACAATATACATATTTTAATATAAATATAAGTGAATGACAATAAAAGATAAATTAAGAAAAAAAATATAAATAAATACATATAGCTGCGTTAGACGCATGATTTATGAATGAACCGAATAGCAGGTATTTTATACGCGGGTCGTATATTATAAAATGCGGAAACATTAATTTAAAAGGTATCCTAGGTAAATCTATAAACTTTATTCAAAAATTTGGGTAGCTCGTGAATTACATGCAAAAAAATGCGCCGAAATAAAACATAAAATAAACATTCAAATCACATGAAAATAGACGTAAAATTAGATTAAAAATAAGTAATAATAACATTGTGAAAGAGAGATCAGGGATTGTTGTTAACACAGTATCAGTGTATGTGACGATTTGGATTTCCCGCCAATGTAGCACGCAGGTCAGATGACAAAGAGAATGAACTGACTTGTAAAAATTAGACAGCCAAAATTCATTTCCACATCAAATGACTCGCGTAAGTGTGAACAGTAGAACATGCTAGAAAACATGCAAAATTACTTACCTGCTTTTGTGCCTTTGAAATAGAGAGAGAACTGGCGCTCAAAATGACCAGCAGGTCCTTCTCAAAGGCAGTGTGCAAAGATTAAAAGGGGTGGGCGACTGGATTTCCGGTTCTCCTAGCAGTTCGGGGAAAACTAGCTCCACCGTTGCCTGGCGACGAACATATGTTTTGAGATAAACAGTGGGGGGAAAACGCCTGGACTGACATTTGTTTGTTTTGGTCGTATGGCATTGTAAATTAAAATGTGTAAAGTAAAATTGTGAAATTATACAAATGTAGATCAGATAGACTTGTTGTGTGTAAATGTATATGATGCGAACTGTTGAGAAAAAGTGATGGAAAATCTGTAAACAAATAATGATGATGTAAAGTGTACTATATAATATTTTGTAAACCTAGCTTGACTTCTTTTCTGTTCAGGGGGGTGAGAATATGTGACAAGATTTTCACATATTTTGATACATAACCCTGGGAAAAAAGGGAATGGTGTAAATATAGTGAAATGTATACTATGCTTTTTTATTTATGTTTATAGCTAGGCCTTTGCACAGACGGAATTGGGATTTTTTGGCGCCGTTGGGTTGTGTGCGCACTGACATGGATTGTAAATATTCAGAGATTTAATTGCAGCAAAATGTCAAAGTTGAGCTACAAATCTTTGAAAATTTATAGCCCTGTCAGGTGTGGCTCGCGTCGGGGTACCTCCTTGGGACCACCCGGTTCTCGAGAATGCCCTCTGGTTCTTGTTTTTTAGTGGAACGCATAAAAAATTAGCGTCGCTTCTAGACCAATGGTGAAGCATTTTTGGACCTCCTCTTTTTTATAGCGTTTGGGAACAGCGAATGAGAGTGGGGGGGATTTCCTCCCTGTTTTGTGTCGTTCCCCTTGTTTGTAAAGTTTGAAAGTTTTAGAAATGTAAAAATATAGTTAGTTGCTTTTCTGAGCTCGAGTAGAGAGCACTCCAAGTGCGGGGCACTTGTTTTTCGGTGTAGCCCGACCCGGCATGTATTTTTGATGCATCTCTGAGCCGGCATCCGCGGTCCCTATCTCGGGCGGCAATATTTTTACCGAGGAGCCGACGTGGTGAGTCCGGTATAGAAGGCGACTCGTAGCCAAATCGAGCCGAGCCTAACTCAGCGCGAGGGCGCTTTTTTCTTCGGGCAGTTCGACCAGAAAATGGAAGAAGGTCGTCATGTGTTATTTGGTTGCAGTACACACAGCTCTACCACCAAAACGGCGCGGTGTAGGACCTTTGCTCCTTTAGCTGCATTTAAGCCGTGGTTACGTAAATACTGTGTGCACGGAATATTGCGGAGCATCAATCCAGGGCTCCTAGGCAGTAGTCAATCTCTACAAATAAAGCATATGATCTCCACTCTTTAGGCAAGGACCTGTACGCATGCTCACTCAAGAGCCGCTGGGTCTAAGCCGCATTAAGAGGAGGAGAAGGAAAGTGAGCAGTATGCCCATCGTCGTTTGTTTTTGTTAGTTGCAGTGCAACACAGCTCTACCACTAAAACGGCGCGCTGGAGGACCTTGCTCCTTTAGCTGCATTTAAGCCGTGGTAACTGTAACACTGCGTGTATGGAGTGTTGAGGAGCATCAATCCCGGGATCCTAAGCAGCAGACAAGCCTCTACGAAAACATATATATATATTTGGCAAAACCTGTACGCATGCTCACTCAAGAGCCGCTGGGACAAGCCATCGTTTAAAAGGAGGAGAAGGAAAGTGGACAGTGTGCCCATCTCCAAAATAATACTTGGCAAAAATTTTCGTCACCTGATGATACGCAACAGTGTTCTCAGACTGGTAGTGTTTTCAATAAACTATTCAAATCAATGAACTAAACATTCAATTAATTGTGCCACCCTTTCCTACGTGCAGAGGTCGGCTACAGCACTCAGTGAGAGTCCTATGTATGAAGGTATGGAAATTATATATTGATTTTAAAATGTGTACATGAATGTTTAAGTAACTGATGTAATCCAATAGTGTAAGGGCAAGGTTATGCTAAATGGGAGTTTTTGCAAAATTGAATATACATATTGTCTTCTTAACAAAAGTAATTAATTACAAGTTTGGATTTTATAAATATGCAAATTAATGCAAAACAAACTGTGCACCCCGAAGTCAAGTTTAGGTAATTTGGGAACTCTTTTGTAATTGTGTATGTTGTGTATTAATGTTTAAAATTGAGATTTCATGTGTTCTATAAATAAAGTGTTAGTTGGCCACAAAAATGGGAGTGATTATTTTGTTGTAGTAAACGCAATGTACTTTGGTCCAATCGGACCCCACTATACGTTAACGCGGTTGAGCCTGGTGGAACTATTTGGTGAGTTTCTTTAATGTATTTATGTGTTTAAGTATTTATTGTATTTATGTGTAAAATTCACCTCACCACACACTGGGCCTCTGACTTCCAAAAAACAGAGCTACCAAATAACTGATGTATTTGGTTTTGGAGGAAAGGGATGTTAAGCATTCTAAAAGCACGGTCACCATAAGAGCATCAAGAAAAAGACAAATGGCGTCATTACAGAATTTTACATTTGTGCGGACCTTCTAAACAATTTTCTTTCTTAAAACATCACAACGAAATACACTCTTAAGTTGTTCATGCAATCACAAAATGCACGAGAATAGGATATATAGTCAAAGAGTCATTTTTCAGAGTTCAATAACATCATGACTTTATTTCATCTAAAATTAAAAATTTATATGGCTGTCTAGTAGAAAATAAATTATTTGAGCGATTAACTGCCAAATATAGTACACTAGCTTCAATTAATTCAAACATGTTCCATGCAAGTTTAAGAATTATCCACTTGTGATTGTGGAAGGTCAAATAGCGTATAGGTAACGCTTATTTGTGTGCTTATAAGGCACACAAATAAGCGTGACATGGTAGTGTATGTGGTAGTATCAGTAGTGCTACCGGTATCTCATGAGATATGTGATACTGGTAATATGAGATCCATCTCATCACACTACTAGCATATTTCACACCGAGTCGTTCTGAAAATTTGCATTCCATTTTGAAAAATTCGACTTGACAATAAGCAAACATCATACAATCAATAAACTATCTGTGAAAAACGGTTTTCTAGTAGAGCCAAAAACATTCGTTTTCTTCAATTTCTATTTTATGTTTATTTTTTTAGTTACTGGCAAGTATTACCAGCAGTATTCTAAATCACGCAGTAAAAAAGTTCCCCATAAAAGCGATTACAGCTAAAGAAAATTTGAGGCAAGAAAAACACATCTAAACACCCGATTAAAACACATGTTGAATGGCTTGCGCAGTATTACTTTTTGAGACTTAATGTATAAGGGCGATTTTTATTTTTCTCTAGCTGGATAAAAAATATTTTTAAAGCACTTTCTTTGGAATTCAAATAAAAAGTTAGAATATTCTAAGAAATACGCTTTCTAAGGATACAGCATTTGAAAGAATCAAGCACTCCACAAACATTAATAAACATATATTTGAATGCCACTGTTATGGGACTTTCTAAAAATTAAGTGGCTTGAATTTTTGGTGTTGAATATCTGTCGATGTTTATTTTATTTTAAAACACATGCAATTATTGCGTATTTTCTGAAAGATAGAAGGCGCTCTGACGTGATCGTATTTAACAAACTAGCCTTTGATTGTGGAACAGTTAGAAAGAAATTGGTTGAGCCTGAACTTCATTGATATGAGTCAGTGACTATCAGGAAATATAGTATTTGGGTAAAAATATATTGGGGAAAATTTTTGCATGCCATATAATTATTCAAAAGCAATTTCAGGAGCCTTAACCACTTTTTGGTGATACCCCACGTGTGTGTGTCTATACAGATCACAAGATTGAATAAGCAAATCGACGAGCATGTCCATTTCTGGATATGTCTTGTTTTGACAAACGGACAAAGATGACAAACGGGTCGAAAACCCAATTTAGAATTTTGAAACATAACTTAAATTTTGTAGAGATCATGAGGTTCCAGGTTCGCTCCTCCCGTCCGGAGAGTAAATCTCCAAGATGCCCTGCTTCGAAACGATAAATAAATAAATAAGAAATTCAAACCATTGCCTTCTTCTAGCAGCTTCTGCCTGTAAATTAAATTAAATAAATCAACACAAAGATTTTAATAATTAGACAGGGGTTGGTACCAAAGCAATGTTATTTAAATACGTAATTATTAAATCATGTTCTGATAGAACTTTAAACCCCATTGGATCACAATACACATAAATATATTTCATATCGGCAATTATTATGCACTTCTCTTTCTCACATTTCAAGATGTTAAACATAACAATAAAACATATGGGCATGGTCAGAATCTGGCTTGAGCACTCTCACATAATAATTTAAGCAATTATATTTTCACTTAAATCAAATCAATAAATTTATATTATTTTTAATTTATCCAAGAGCACATCAGTTATTAGCATTTCATGCACGGCCCCTCAGCTATGTAGAACGAAATACGGAGATCTTACCTTGGAATACGATGACTCAGGTAAAGAGACAGGTAAAGTTCAAAGGCACAAGTAAATTCACGAAGACATCAATGTTGACGAAAAGCTTTCACCTTCAAGAAAATATCCGGCCCATGAATGGATCCACAGACATGGAATCAATAATCCTACCCGGCATTGGTCCTCTGGCGCCCTGGTAAAGCTGGAAACACGAAGAGATCCGAAATGGGCCTCGGATAAAAATCGGTGTAAAAGAAGCAAAATCGATCTGACGATAAGTAGCTGGACAAGACGTGGTACTTGGCAAAAGGCTCCAGGAACTGATTCAACACATTTCAGTTAATAACAGAACTCGGCGCTGTCCAATACGAAGTTATTTGGGAATACATCATCAAACCATAATCACAAACATCACGAGTCATAAATTCGCCATTATTACTTCTAGTGAAACAACACAAGGCTCTATAATATCACTAAGAACTGACACATCAACTAAGCTCCCGGCCACACAAACTGCTACCATAAACCTTCGGGTTGGTCGTGTAGTCTGGGCTTTCCACATCAACTAAGCTCTTAAATCGCTTGGTGAGCCTGTATGGAGCCGAGGGTGAGATGGCAACCGCGTCGTAAGACGAAGGACATCCGCCTCGATCCCATGGTCGAGATTTCATTTAGCTAGACCGGTTGCCATTCTCCACGAGAACATGGTCCACTCCTATTTATGTGTTTTACTAAGACCTGCCAAAAAGCGACCACCAAGTCACAGGACATTTGAAATTAAAAGTTGTATACGTTTAAATAAGACTCAACCGTTCCCGCCAACAATGAAAAGCCAGGACGTCTGATTCCAAGTCTACACTCCCGATACCAAGTCTAGACACACAGGAATTAACATCAAGCAAAACCTTTGCTTGACGTTATGAAAATGTGAAATAAATGCTATCTGCTATCTGCATAATACGATTAGATTTGGACTTCTCAATACCTAAAATATTTATTTTAATATCAGAGTGCTGAGCCAAACAAATTACCTTACTATTATGAGTTAGAAAACATAATTTAATACAGAATTAACACACTTATGAATAATTATCGAAAGGTTATCTAAACAGGATTTCTTGGATGTTTGCACAGAATAAGCACAATTATGAATAACTATTGGAAGGTTATCTAAATAGGATTCCTTGGATTTTTGCACAGAATAAACACAATTATGAATAATTATTGGAAGGTTATCTAAATAGGATTTCTTGGATTTTTGCACAGAATAAACCCAATTATGAATAATTATTGGAAGGTTATCTAAATAGGATTTCTTGGATTTTTGCACAGAATAAACACAATTATGAATAATTATTGGAAGGTTATCTAAATAGGATTTCATGGATGTTTGCACAGAATAAACACAATTATGAATAATTATTAGAAGGTTATCTAAATAGGATTCCTTGGATTTTTGCACAGAATAAACACAATTATGAATAATTATTGGAAGGTTATCTAAATAGGATTTCTTGGATTTTTGCACAGAATAAACACAATTATGAATAATTATTGGAAGGTTATCTAAATAGGATTTCTTGGATTTTTGCACAGAATAAACACAATTATGAATAATTATTGGAAGGTTATCTAAATAGGATTTCTTGGATTTTTGCACAGAATTAAACACAATATCATGCGGGAAGAAGTCTCGCCATGACATAAGATACTCTATCGGAAAATGGTGTGCAGATTCTAGCGTCATGCTAAAAACGCAGCATCCTGTTTGTTTTGCAGTTAGCCGCATTCGGTGGCGGTATTGGCGAAAGACGACATCGCCACAAATCTATTTTATTCTTGGCTAGCCGCCTTTGGCGACCAGCCTGTTCGCTACCCTTGAAAATTCTGACCGTGGCAAACTCGCTGGCGCGACCTACCAGAAAGGTGTAAGGTAACTGTTTGGACGGCCAGGAAGTGCCACCCAATATAGACCGAAACCCAGTGGGGGAGGCATCCACAGGGACCGTACCCTCCTTCCTCTACCACCAACCTTTCGGAATGACTTACGGTTCCACATGTTTAACGTGATCGTACTCCGCGTGAACACGGCGGCAGTTTTGACAGTGGCGGGAATCGAACCCGGGCCTACCGACTGCAATTCCTGCGCGCTAACCACTGGGCTACCGCGCCCTCCGCGACAATCTCCATAACTTTCTTTTTATTCACCCAATTTAGACCGGAACCCAATGGGGGAGGCATCCACAGGGACCGTACCTTCCTTCCCCTATCATCAACCTCTCGGATGGACTTACAGACCCACATGTTTAACGTGATCGTACTCCTCGTGAACACGGCTGCAGTTTTGGCAGTGACGGGAATCGAACCCGGGCCTACCGAGTGCAATTCCTGCGCGCTACCCACTGGACTACTGCGCCCTCAACCCCGTGGAGTTAGCAAAGTTTGGTTTAGTTTAATGACGTTAAAACTAATAATGAAATTTGAAGGCACCGCGACAATCTCCATAACTTTCTTTTTATTTATTTTTTTATTTATTCAGTGTTTAAGCTTTTCATTAATATCATTTAAAATATCCTCATTCCATAGTTCCATATATCCATTTAAAATATCCATAAATTAAAATATCCATTAAAATATCCATAAATTAAAATACCCATTTAAAAAATCCATATCGTTCTATCATTTAAAATATAAATATAACTTCACCCGATGTATATAATACATCACCACAATTCAATCCACCATAAATCAATCATTTCAATTTTATAATGACCACATGCTAAACTCTTAATTCTATCATTTAAAAAACCCGATGCAACGGCGTGACGCCCCCCCCCTTTCTGAGCGGGGCTGTCGGGGAAGAATCGGATCTTCGCCGAGAATTGGGCGAGAAATATAAAATCATGACGTCTTTAAAATTGCGATCCTGCGGGCAATTTTCATTATTTCTTGACCAGGTTGGACTTGTAAGAATGCCAGATCTTTCTAAAAATGTAAATTATTAGTCGAAATTATGAGTAGTTTTAACGATGGTAGGATTTAAAAACGAAAGTTGGTTTTTTGGAACAGAAAGTGACTTTTGTTTTAAAATCTTTAAAAAATATTAGGAATCGAAATTGAGATTTAAAATTGATATATTTTTACTCGCAATTGTCTGCTCTTGTGATTTGTTTTTTTCTACGACGTCTGGATCCTGGAGAAAAAAGGACAAAAAACAGTCGAAATCGCATAAAACATTAAATAACAACAACAAAAAATTAAAATTTTAAAAATCGGTTGTCGCGTGCCCCTTTCCCACCACCCCCGGGTCTCCGATTGCCAAATTTCGTAGCTCTCTGACGCGCGGTCGCTGAATGTATAGTGTATAAGACACAAAACAGACAGACACACACACACACACACAGAGAGTGTCTTTTATTATATAGATATCTACGATTGCCATCTTCTCTTTACACCACTCTTGTGTCCACACCTCCCCTCTCATCGTTTCAAGAATCTGTTGGTTTTGCAGTTGGCAGTATTCAGTGGCGGTAATGGCGAGAGATAACACCAACACAAACCCATTTTATTTTTGATATCTACAATCGTTATCTTCCCATTCCACCACTTTTGTATCCATCTCTTTCTCTTTCGCTTCCGCCTGTTTGTTTTGCAGTTGGCCACATTCAGTGGCGGTAATGGCGAGAGATGACATCGCCACAAAACGATTTTATTCTTGACATCTAAGATCGTCACCTTCCATTATCACCACTCTTGTCCATCCCTTTCCCCACTGTTTCAAGAACCTGGTCACACCTGCCGCACTGGTTACATATTGTTTTATAATAATCTGTCAGTTTCTTGAAAATTAAAGACTAGACCTCAATATGAAAGGCAGTAACGCTTGCTTTATCCAGTTATCTAGTACAAGTAAATTCATCTAATGTTCACAATATTATTTTGCCAACTTGAAAATTTTTTCCACATACAGGCAAATGACCTTGGTGAAACACTCCAATGCCTGAAATGGTACATATTCAGAACATAACATTTAATTTTAGAAGATATATAATAGGTATGTATATCTTATCGGATCGATAAAGATTCCAACAATGCACCATTTACAAAGTTTATATTTTGAATATACAGTCCAGTCCCCATTCTAAAAAATAATTTTTTTATCAAAAATCGTCATAGAACTTTTAAAGTAGTGATAACAGAGATATATATAGCCTTTTAAAAATGGTGTCACCCGCAATCTCTATCCTCCGACAGATGTCATACACATTATTCTTAAACTTTTCGTCTTTATTGTTCCTAAACTTTTCGTATGTTAAAAGAGAATTTTGAAGATAAAGTAAAAACCAAGTGAAGTTAACACATTCTGAAGTATGAATTGCATCCCTTAAGATGTATCTTTATATTTTACAGTAAAATTTGAAATGCTTTTGAATTTACAGTAAAATATATTGAAATGGAGATAAAACAGAATAAAAGTTTTGTTTATAGACGAAATGTATTTTATTAGAATCATCGTTTCTTCCTGTGATAAATATAGATTTTGTATTTTGACAATATTTTATTTAACACGATCTGGCGTGTTGTTTGTCAATGGGATTCAAATTTTTACAGCTCTAAGTAATTTTGTTCCATTAATCGCAAAAACGACACATTTGGTGTCTCTGCCGTTTGTGGTAAATTTTAATTCTTTTGATTTTGAACCTTATCAAGATATTTCATCCTGGGCCCGCCATAGGAATATTGGAGTTTTTTTAAAATAACCCGAGAACTGAAGCCAGTAGGATGTCCAAATTTAATACGTCGTTGTCACGTGATCAATTAATTGTTTTATTTTGAACCTTGCCGGCTAAGCCAGTCTTGGGCCTTTCATGTAAATTTATTCGTTGTTTGGGAATAACTTGAGAACCGGAGCAGCAAGAAAGTCTAAGTTTAGTATGTCGTTGTCTTTTATAAATTTGCTAGCAGTGATTAACCGGCGTTGCTCGGGATTTACCATGCAAAACTATGATAAAAATTACACCGGAACATATAGGGCTGATTGTGATATATTACCGCTGAATGTATCGCATTTTAGAGATATTTAAATAAAATTAAGTTGGAAAGTGTTTCATAATCAATGCTTCATGCATGATTGATATTTCTTGTGATTTCTTAATACTTTTTGTTATTGAGTAAGCCTGTGAGAAATAAACCATGGTGATAGTTTCCATTTAAATTCATATCTCAAACCTGTGACTTCCAAAAGTGTCTTATACGTTCAATAAACTCCTACAAAACTCAGTGTTGAGAAAGCCTGTGAGAAATAAACCATGGTGAAAGTTTCCATTTAAATTCATATCTCAAACCTGCGATTTTCAAAATTGTCTAATACGTTCAATAAACTCCCACAAAACTCAGAGATTTAACTGACTTTCACGTTTTAAACCAACAATGTCCAACCTTTTCGTTGTGAATCATGGAGTTAGAGAGTTGAACTCCTAGGAAAAAGTGTCGTTTTTCACTAATATCTCGAGAACCACTGGTCGTAGAAACTAGAAACATGGCCCATGTTTTTTGTGGGGTGATTTCAAGACTACAAGACAAATTCCATGAAATTCGGTTCAGCCTTTCTCCAGTTATGGTGGATCATATATACACACTTTTCTTCTTTATATATATAGGTGTTGGATGCGTTTTAATGTATACATTTTATATATACAATTAAGTTACATACAAATACTTTATTTTGCCTTTTCTTGCTTTATCTAAAGTTTAATGACGCAAGCAATAGTCCACAACGATATTTACGGCGATATCTGTTATATCACAGGAATGCAGAATAAGGTATGATTTCAAAACTTACTTAAATTTCATAGGCAAATAGAAATAGTTTCCTTCATATGAAGCCGAAAATGTTAAAGAAAATTTAAAACTGATTGAAGTAAATTTTTACTTTTTCATATTATGTAATATAGTACAGAGAAAGTATTGGTTTCACGAAAAATTTCGAATTCGAAATTTTGATGCCATATATGTTTTAGAACCTCCTGTATATATGTTTTAACATCTTTTAAAATATCGCCAAGTTAATCAAAATGTCGCCAAATCGATCAAAATGTCGCCAAATCGATCAAAATGTCGCCAAATCGATCAAAATGCCGCCAAATCGATCAAAATGTCGCCAAATTGATAAAATGCCGCTAAATCAATTAAATTAATTGTGTTTTGTTAGGGAAGAGCACTGTAATGATGTTTCGGAAGGGTCTGTCTGTCAACCCGGTCGTTCCACTTGGCAAAAAAATAGATTCGTGATTTTAACGGAAATGCAGTTTTGGGTCTACTATAAGAGATCAGAATTTCGTGCAAGTAGCAATAGTTAGAGCCCGTACAGATCAAAGATTCAGAGTTTGATTTCCCGCTTGAAACTTGAGTTATTTACAATAACGTCTGAGCAATTTAACCCTCAGTGCTAGATGGAGTTATCCCTAAGGTCTGGAAAACCTCATCTATACAAAATTCGTTAAAGAAACATTCAATTTATTTTACGGAATACGGCCATTACACTTACACACATAGAGAGCTACGAGCTCAGATGGGAGCGACTCACTACTGCTGCAGTCTGGTCGCCGAAGCTCAACACGTTCATTGGTTGACAAGACAAATAAAGCCCAGAACTCCCATCTTAATCATTTCTGCGCAGAAGACGCGCATTTAGCTTTTTACTATCTCCTAAGAAACTTCGCCATTTCATCACAGCACTAGAAAAAAGCATAGGCACTAATTTCTCTTCAAAAACAAAATAGTAGTTTGCAGCAAGTCAGGAACACATGGTATCTCTGCGCACCGCAACACCATGCACTTTGGTATCTGCCCAAATCTTCGTCAAAGCATCTTGAAACTCTGAAAATGCATCAACACGAACCTCTATCAAAGTACCAGCACGAATCTAGTGGTCATCAATACGTATTAATAACAAAACAGCATCGCCAGTAATCTAAGAAGCCCCCCCCCCCCCCACAGTGACTCTAGTGGCCATCAGTACGTATCCATCACAGTATTAAAACGGTGTTTCATATTTAAGCAGATTATGAAACCTAGAAACGGTATATTTTCGGAACATAATATCTGAATTTGGAAGTTCTGTAATGGCAATGGATATTTTATCTGCTCGATAAAGATTCCAAATCTTCTATTTGCTATTTGCAAAACTGATATTGAAAGTAATACTCCAACTTGGAACTCAAACTCTTTTAAAGTTTTCAAGACTAACAAATATCTTTACTATGACATTTTAAATCCTGAAAAGGTACATTTTCAGAACATAATATTTGATTTGATTTTGGAAGTTATGTAAAAATACTGGATATTTATACTGCTCGCTAAAGATTCGAAATATTCAATTTGCCACTTGCAAAACGGGTGATTAAAGTAGTACTTCACCAACTTGGAACTTTTAAAGTTTGCAAGACTAGCAAACATCTTTACTGTGGCATTCTAAACCTTAGAACGGTATATTTGCAAACATAATATTTGACTTTGGAAGTGATATAACAATAATGGGTATTTTATCTTCTCGATAAAGATTCCAAATCCTCAATTTGCCATTTGTAAAACTGATATTAAAACATACATCACCAACTTGGAACACAAATTCTTTTGAAGTTTGCAAGACTAGCAAATATCTTTACTCTAACATTCTAAACCGTGTACATTTTCAGAACATAACATTTTATTTTGAAAGTTATGATACGATAATGGGTATTTTATCTGCTCGATAAAGCTTTCAAATCTTCAATTGGCCATTTGCAAAACTGATATTCGGAATATATAACCCAGTTTCCCAGTTTAGAAATAACATTCTTATCGAAAATCGTTATAGAATTTAAAAGTAGCGACAACAGTGACATATATATATAGCCTTTTATTGATGACGTCACTCGAGATCTTTATCCTGCAGAGGTTTATGAGTTAGATCCATTGGTCTGAATCAATTTTTAAAATTCCTAAACTTTTCGAACGATATAGGAGAATTGTAAAGATAATGCGAATGTCAAGAGTAGCTGAAAATAGTTCTAGGCTAGAATATGAATTGCATTAATTGAAATGCTGCGTTGAAACTTGCAGTAAAGTGTTTGTAGTCAATTTTAATTTATTGTGAAATATGTCGAAATGAAAATTAAAAAAAGAAATATCTGATGTGGGCAGTACATGACTTTCCCTACACAATACGAGTACTTATTTCTTTCAATGTGAGATAATGGTGAACAAGATCCACGGCACACCATGCTTTTAACGTGAAACTTATATTGGGAGCTTATCTATAAGATAACATGTAAAATTATTTTAAATTGCCAAATTAGGTTATGTTTCGCGCAAATATAGCATGACAACCAGAAATGTTGCTAATACGAATATTTAAGCAATATACTTCATTATCTTACTATTAAAATGGTATATTAAAATACATTAATTATTATTAATTAATTAATTTGGTGTCATTTTCGTAACTTGGTTCCAGTTCGGGGGGGGGGGGAAGGGGGTCGAACCATAACTCATCGTCTTCGCCCCCGCTAAGGGGGGATAAAAATCTGGCTCCGTTAAGTTCTGTTTTGTGATCGATACTATAATTGTGCAAAGGTTCAGTCTTTCTTGTTACTTGAGGGTTTCTGTATGGTCTGGAAAGTCACAATGACATTAAACAGTTAATATATATAGATGAGAAGTAGTTTAATATTTAAATACTAAAATATTTTAAACTAATTAATTTTTTTATTAAAAACAATGTATGTTTTTAAATTAGCGAAAATTAAATATTTAAATTTTAAACTTTTAAATTTGATAACATCTTCAAATTACAATGAAAAGGTGAAAACATCTGCAGTGCACTTATCAATATTTTGAATAATAAAATAAGACGTTTGTCTGTCCTTCTGTTTGTGTTTGTGTGTGTTTGTGTGTGTCGTTTGTAGCAGAAAATCAAAGTTTCAGATTCCCACGAAATTTCGTACTTTCCGATCTGTAGGTATAACATATCTCGGGGAGATTTCTTAAAAATTCGAATTATATTTTTAGTTATTTCATATTTTATCACGATTTTGAGCGATTTTCATACAAATAGATTCTTTATCGACCAAAAATATTATTAGAGTTTTCATCTTGACACTATCAAAAATACAAAAGAAAACGGACTTTACAACGATCTTTGAACCGAATCCGTACAACAATTAATTCATATTCATTTATTTATTTATTTTTAAATATATCGACATTTGCATTTATAGGTTATCTGATACTTATTTCACCGCAAATGCAAAAGGAAGCTCAGCACAATGCTATAGTAGTATTGCAAAAATATGTGCCTTCGCATTGTAATGAAAAAAAAATTACTTCATTATTTTACTTTTGTTGTTTTTCAAGCAAACGCATAAAAATTTAAATTCTAGATACTGTTAATGAACTGCGGTCCAGCTTTCTCCCCGGTGAATTTTGCTATGCAGGACTGTTAAAACATACCTTGAAACTCACGGTCTAGTTTGAATCAAGCCTTCTCTCCTAGAGAAAGTATTTGGTTCTGTTTCTTTCCCTTTTATTTCCACGGTTGCGGAAAGAATGCGTGGGAATTTGGATCGAAACAAAAGGAGGAAATGATATGAAAATCGAATGATGTTATCTATAAATTTATTATTTTAATAGTAGGTGCTTATTTTGGACAGGGACAGCGCCGGGTAATTTGTTCTAGTTATTCCATAAATACATATAAAATGAAGCCTATCGGCGTCTAAAAATCTGATTGAAATTAAATGGATGATTTAACCTTTTCCGACGCCACGTACTCTGTATACAATACACTTACTTTCGATACCAATTCAAAATGTTTTTTACTTTACATTCATTGAAACACATGGTCCTAAAAATAAAATTTATTCTGAATAGAGTACAACCATATTTTGAAAGCTAAAATATTATTTCTGACAATGACAAAGGTGTTTTGTGATACTAAAATCATGACTTCACTTCGAAGAAAGATGAAGGAAAATTTATAAAAGAATAATATCCTAAAACTTAACTGGTAGTTACTTTAAACTTTAATCTTGCATCTAATTTTGGAATTCGGATTGTAAATATGACAGAAATTGGTGTCAATGATGCTGTAAGAAATGTGATGTCCCTGTAAGAAATGTCAATGTCTGATGTCAATGTCCCTGTAAGAAATTAATTTTTCGTTTTTTTAGATATTTCTTGACTTAATCTAATTAAACATTCATTAAAGAAGGTTAAATTTAAAATATTAACAAAAATATGCATTATATTTCTTTAGAAAACATTTTATTTCTTTAAACGTAGCCAGTTGTGACGAGCTATGTTCTATTTGTATAAGTAGTACATTAAAGAGACTTTACACATAAAATTTTTATTTTCTCATACTATGTAATATAATATAGAGAAAGTACTGTTTCCACACAAATTTTTGAATTCGAGATTTTGATGAAAATATATGTTTTAGAACCTCGTCACCTGAACACGCTTTGACTATTTTTTGAGTAACGTCCGACTATCTCTCTGTGGTAGATTTCTTGTATACACGATAGCTGACATAAATATCAGGAGATTTTTACAAAACTTTATATGTATCCGACTTTCTTATGAAATAATCTAGAACTAGATAGAATTTTTTTTTAAATTCGAGCGAAATTAATTCGATTCGAATAAAGACCACATCATAGATAATTTTTACTTTCCTTACATACGTAATGTATAAGGAAAGTATTGTGACGGGGTCGAGTTTTCGACGGGAGAGCACGTTTCAAGCATCCCTGATCACGAATCAAACATTTTTGAGGTGATGTCTGTGTGTGTGTGTGAAAGTATGTGTGTGTGCGAAAGTATTTATGTATGTGTGCGTGTGTGTGTGTATACCAGTGAGTCTATGAAGACGATAACTAACGAACGAATGGACTGATTCGAACGAAATTGGTTACAAAAATCACAATCAGTAAACACTGGAAGCCTATTGTTTTTATACGCAATCGGATGTTCAGAACCCCCTTAAATTTTCGAATGAAATTTTGAAAAAATCATCAAAAAATCGTGATATGACATATAAATAAAGTGATATGACATAAAGCGATTGACATAAATTTTAGAACTCTAGCATGAACCGTTCTCGAGATATTGCACATTTTTCAAAAAAATTATCAAAAAGTCCTATAAAATAAAAAAATATATTTTCTATTGAGAAACATGTTCACTTTTCATATGTAATACCATGGGATAAATTGGGTGACATCCTTCTCGTGGATCTAGCTCGTTCCATTCATGAAAAAAGATACTTTGAGTAATACTTTTGTATTTGAACGCCAATAGTCATTTATCTGCTGTAAGAATAACTTATTCCTTCATTCATAACGCTTGGCGAGATTTTGGCGACGAATTTGGTGGAATGTCACCAATTTGGCGATTTTTTTAAATATTGCTAAATTAACGAAAAACTTGCCAAATGGATAAAAATAACGCTAAATCAATAACGACCCATTGATGATGACGACATGGAAAATGACGACTCATTGACGAAAATTAAATATCTTGGAAAGAATATAAACTACTATACAAATAATCTATTTTTTTTTTACTGTAAAAGTAGTAAATTCATTGCATTTAATAAGGAAAGTCATGTGCTGCCCACATCAGATTTTTAAATATGTAATTTCGGTAGTAATGTCATCCTAAATGCAGAAAAATCCTAATCATGATATTTAATTGGAGGCCGAAAATGTTAATTTTGATAGTTTAGTATTGAATCAATTTTATTTCATACGGACGGACCAGGGGAGTGACGTTTTTTGTCATTCTAAAAGTTCATACGAATAATTGTATTTTTAAAGTTTTTCCTCTAATCTTTAAATAAAAATATTTCCATCCTGCGTGTTTGAGAAAATGCAAGCAAACTTGTATGATTTATTCTCAATATTTTATCCTCCGTTATTTGCTTTTCGACTAAAATAACTATCGATTTCTCATAAATTTTCAGAATTAACATTAAATTTTCTTTATCCATTTATCAAGGAAAATTGGCCTGTAGTTGAAAGTAGAGCGTGTATTTTCCTTTTTTTTAATTCTTTATAAGTTTGGGGTCTCAATTTACATTATAATTATATAAAGAAATATGACGGTGCTAAAAATAAATAAAACTAAAAAAAATATGTTTAGCAAGAATGCTTTGCCTCTATTTGGCGTATATTATTACTAGAACACATGATTAAGGACGTGAAAACAAGCACAGATACATTATTACGAACATGTAAAATGTTTGTAACAATACACGATGCTTTGCCTGTGCTTTGCGTGTCCACACTGTAAAACAACCTTTACAGGCAACCATTCCTATTACGTCAAAGTAGTGGTGCTATATTTTGATTCTCGGAGCTGGGTTAACAGATTTAGCGATTTTGGGGAGTTGTTGAATATAATAAAACTTTATCGAAATATTGAATATTCTTGGATCTGTTTAATGTACTACTGTTGCTGTTTAACTTCATCTGAAAGTTGTTTAGTGATATTGTAAGATAGAACAATTTCTAGAAATTTCTATGAAGAGTATATAAAAGGAATCATCGTTGATTTGGAGAGCGGTTGACGTGATACGATCTAAATTGAATTGTGAGATACGTCAGTGCTTAGAGAATAGTATCGACTATTATGTGAACTAGCTGAGCTTTTACTTACTGTTTTACTATATCTGAGAGTTATTCGGCAATCATGTAAGTTAGTAATCCAACTATTCGCTGTACATAGTTCTTATTTAAGCTCATTAGTGTTTTTAAATAAAAGTGTTAGTTATCCAAAAATTTTGACTCGTTCTTGTATCTTGAGCGTATACCATGATTCCAGAAGATACGTCGTAACAGTATCGTCTCTTTGCAATATTATACACGGTAGTATGTATGAAAATAATAACGAATTTTCAACCAAAAAGTGTTACAGCAAGATTGTAAGCATTTATCTGTGTCTTCCAAACTTTAAATGCAAGCCAATGCAGGTACGATAAGAATTTAAATTTAAAAAAAACTTTTCTAAATAAAGTTCCTAAGTTTCTTTTCTAAATCCATGGGTTCCGAACAGGTTTAGAAGTTTGGGCAAAAAATAAATCCGCCGTAAGGGATACGTTGTACCAATATGAATAGAATAAGAGAAAATTTGAAACAGTTTTTGAAATTGATTAAATGGCAATGAACTATTTCACAATATAAAATGCAGCTCCAATAAAGTGAAGTAAGCTGCTGTATGTTTCGGAAATCATTTGACTTTCTTCCACAGTACAACAAGCGTGGACCCAACCGCTCAAATGGCCGTCATACTATGCTATACAAACAGAAAATGGCTAAAAGACAGAACCCAATATAGAAGCTCCCCCAGTGCAGTGAATGAGTAGAAACTTTACAAAATTTTCTAACTATGTACTATACTATAAAAAACTATAAAAAATAGAAACTGAAAGAACATATGAACTTTTAGAAGCAAGCAAGAAGAAATAAATAAAATGCAAAGTTTATTAACTGAACATGCGGAGTAGAAAAAGGGAGAGAAACAAAACAAAAGTTAGGCATAGTCATGCCATACCTCAAAAGAATATAGTGCCATAAATAAATAATTAATAAAATTATTGAAATTTTTATTGAAATTAAAATCTTAATAAAATCTAAATTGAGAACTAAAGAACACTTTTAATTATTGGAGGCAGAAGAAAAAACAAAGCGACAACTAGTCAACCAACAATGATTAGCGATAGAAGATTTTATAATCTCTTGGTTTTCTACACATTTTTGATGTTCTTTTAAGCTTACTTTAAGTTTCATTTATGTAAGATAGTCTGAATTGAAACGTAATTTGATAAATACCCCAGTTGCTGAACTTTTAAATAGGTTACTTAGCGAAGAAAATTTAATTTTATTGATTGGGAAGGATATGAATTTGAAGTCATTAGTACTTATTGATAATTCCAGCAATTTTATGACTACTTTTAGGAGTGAAAGAAAGGTATACAATATTGCAAAAAGTTTGAAATGAATCTTATTTGTCTTGAGGTGGTTTAGAAAATTTGGAAAATGCACGATCAAAAATTTTCGGCAAATATCTACAATTTAAATCGACGGCTTCTAAATAATCCAGGTCAGACTTTAATAAGTGAGAAGCATAGCATAATTTAATAGCGTGGTAGACTTAAGTATTGAATGCGGTAATTGTTTTATTAAGTGGATGACAAGAATTATTATGAGGGGGTGAAATAACGGCAAAAGCTTATAATAAACAATAGTTACAAAGGAATTTTCATTGCGAATGACTAAAACATCCAGAAAAGAAAGAAAATTATTGCATTCTAGCTCAAAGGTAAACTGAATACAAGAATCAACTGAATTAATAATGGAAAGAACACTGTTTAAATGAACCTTAGACTGATAAAGAAGAGTAAAACAATTAACCACGTAACGAACATAAAAGGAAACTGTAAGATTAATCACTTTAATTTAAAAATACTGAATTTAAATTAAATTATAATTCTTATTCTCATAATTCTCAGGATAAATAATTTATTTAAGCGTTAACCAGTTTCACGTAATTAACTGCACTATTACACGGTTAAATTTTTATGGAATAATGAAAAAACTGTATCTTCATAAACGCTTTGGTTCACAAGTAGCTGCTTTATAAAATCGCTTTAAAAATTATTTTTTAACGTTAGCCATGTGCCATTTACTCACATTGGTGAATTAGATGGATTTAATTAAATTGGCGTTACTTCAATATAAGATAGAAACAATATAAAAATAATATTTTTTTGCAAAATATCTTCTTAGCTTGGCGTTTTTGGGTATTAATGCTGTGCCCGTTATACGTATGTATCTCTATATATTAAAAAAGTAGCTTATGCCACCCCCACTGTTTTACAAGTCTCTCTGTTTCGTACAACATAGAAAAATATAAAATTTGGTATACTTATAAAGAAATGTCTGGGAAATACTCTGAAATAAGCCATTTCTCGATTTAAACTTTATTTTAAGAAATATTTATTGTCAAAGACAAAATATTTGAGATGATAGTTCGCTTCCTTCACAGACTAATAATAGAAAGACCACGAATCTTTGCAGGTATACACCTTTAGTTAAAGTTTTGTAGGACGGAGCCCCTTTTTGGTATCTCAATGTAGTTTACGAGTTATTCTATCTTTTGTGCACTTCCAAAGTGAAAATTGTCCTTCAGTGTCGGCTCGTCGCTGGAGGTTCTCGGTCTCGTACCGCAAAAACTACGAAATTTGGTACATTCGAAATACGAAATTTGGTACATTCGTAGAGAAATTCTAAGGAAACACACTGAAATACACCGATTTTCGATTGAGTTCGATTTGAAACAACTTAGCGAGGGACAACAAGTAGGGAGTTAAGCTCGGCGCGTCCTTCGAGGTTCTCTGTTCTCTACTACAAATCTCTACAAAATATGAACTTTAGTACATTTGTAAAGAAATAATTGGGAAATACGGTGAAAGGAACCGTTTCTCGACACAAACTGTAGTTTGGTTTGAAATAGCTGGGGAAGCAAGCTCCGCGAGCGCCAGCTAGTAATGTCGCGAACGTTTTGGTATACTCGACAGAGAAGACAAAGTTTTGAAATCAAACACATTTATTAAACATGAAATAACAAGGCAGTTGATCGAAAACAGTGGAGTACAAGCATTTCTCGCAATAACTCAGAGTTACACTCGGTAGGGTGACCATTAAGAACACCCCTGGAGGAAGAGGAACCAAGAGAATACACATATTTTCTGATACATAAAATAAACACAATATTCCTCATATTATACTTGACATTTATATATCACATTTGTATACTTTGAACATATACGACATTTTCATATAACATCATCAATGATTCGATGCTCACGAGGATTTGACAATTAACACTCTATTCGTTAGGTGGAAGACTAAATATATATAAAACTTTACCTCGTCTCTTTTAAATATAACATTTACAATTCTGTACCATGGGAAAGGATATCAGGATGGACTCTCGGCATAAACTCATCGAGATTCTTGCGCAGGTCTAGGGTTCTTCTAGGGTTCTTCTAGGGTTCTTCTAGGATTCTTCTAGGGTTTTGTGACAACACCAATCTTTTTAGTTCCGGATATAAACCATTAATAAATGAAGTTTTCAAAAGTGTTTGCCTGATTTTATTCTCACCTTCGGAATCTACATCTTCCGGAACAACCTTAAATGAAGCAGCTTCGATTCTCATCGAAAACTGTTTAACCGACTCATTTGGTCTCTGTGTAAAGTTCACGAGTGAAATTATGTTTTTAGTAACATTTTCGGTCACTTCAAAATGATCTTTCAAAATGTGAATAATTTCCTGCAAATTTTTACAATTTCTGTGCTTTGGATTCTCTTCAATCAATCTATTTGCTTCCCCCTCTAAATTCAATCTCAAACAAACTAATTTGTCACACTCACTCCAGTTTGCATGAGTGGCTACTAAATTTAACTTTTCCAAAAACTGTGACAACGAAAGCTCTGAATTTCCCGAGAATTTTGGAATATGATGTGCGAACTTAGGTGTGAAAATATGGAATGATTTTAACATGTTATCATTTACCGATGAAGCACTGTTTTGATTTGGCAAAGTGCCAGAAGAAGAATTCAGACATACCGGCGATTTATCTGATATATTTTCCTCATTAGATTTAGCTTTGTGGCTAACATTTTTAACTTTACTTTTAGAATTAACAGAATCCGACTCAGTAGCAATATCAAGCGACAAATTCAAGGAGGAATTTAATTTTTTACTTGAATTTTTACTCATCTTACCGACATTTACTTTTTTGTTTCTAGTAATTGGAGCCATTTTGCATAACAATCAAATATACTCGTATAGTTTAACAAAATATGCAATTGCAATGTTCTTAAACAGTATTTACAATAAAACCAGTTTTTATCAAATCAAATGACATAAATATGCAAACAAATCAATTTTTTTTATCAAATGGCACATATCAAATTCCAAGAACACTCGTTTTTGAGCACACCGAAAACAGAACATGGAACTCTGTTTACTTAAGAAAACACTCATTTTAGCACAACGGTAATTTTTAACCTTCAAAATTTCAATTCTTAAGAAAATTTTTAAAAATTTTAATTCTCTCAGCTCTTCCCCACTCACCGAGAAAAGTAACGGCACCAATTCTGTCGCGAACGTTTTGGTATACTCGACAGAGAAGACAAAGTTTTGAAATCAAACACATTTATTAAACATGAAATAACAAGGCAGTTGATCGAAAACAGTGGAGTACAAGCATTTCTCGCAATAACTCAGAGTTACACTCGGTAGGGTGACCATTAAGAACACCCCTGGAGGAAGAGGAACCAAGAGAATACACATATTTTCTGATACATAAAATAAACACAATATTCCTCATATTATACTTGACATTTATATATCACATTTGTATACTTTGAACATATACGACATTTTCATATAACATCATCAATGATTCGATGCTCACGAGGATTTGACAATTAACACTCTATTCGTTAGGTGGAAGACTAAATATATATAAAACTTTACCTCGTCTCTTTTAAATATAACATTTACAATTCTGTACCATGGGAAAGGATATCAGGATGGACTCTCGGCATAAACTCATCGAGATTCTTGCGCAGGTCTAGGGTTCTTCTAGGGTTCTTCTAGGGTTCTTCTAGGATTCTTCTAGGGTTTTGTGACAACACCAATCTTTTTAGTTCCGGATATAAACCATTAATAAATGAAGTTTTCAAAAGTGTTTGCCTGATTTTATTCTCACCTTCGGAATCTACATCTTCCGGAACAACCTTAAATGAAGCAGCTTCGATTCTCATCGAAAACTGTTTAACCGACTCATTTGGTCTCTGTGTAAAGTTCACGAGTGAAATTATGTTTTTAGTAACATTTTCGGTCACTTCAAAATGATCTTTCAAAATGTGAATAATTTCCTGCAAATTTTTACAATTTCTGTGCTTTGGATTCTCTTCAATCAATCTATTTGCTTCCCCCTCTAAATTCAATCTCAAACAAACTAATTTGTCACACTCACTCCAGTTTGCATGAGTGGCTACTAAATTTAACTTTTCCAAAAACTGTGACAACGAAAGCTCTGAATTTCCCGAGAATTTTGGAATATGATGTGCGAACTTAGGTGTGAAAATATGGAATGATTTTAACATGTTATCATTTACCGATGAAGCACTGTTTTGATTTGGCAAAGTGCCAGAAGAAGAATTCAGACATACCGGCGATTTATCTGATATATTTTCCTCATTAGATTTAGCTTTGTGGCTAACATTTTTAACTTTACTTTTAGAATTAACAGAATCCGACTCAGTAGCAATATCAAGCGACAAATTCAAGGAGGAATTTAATTTTTTACTTGAATTTTTACTCATCTTACCGACATTTACTTTTTTGTTTCTAGTAATTGGAGCCATTTTGCATAACAATCAAATATACTCGTATAGTTTAACAAAATATGCAATTGCAATGTTCTTAAACAGTATTTACAATAAAACCAGTTTTTATCAAATCAAATGACATAAATATGCAAACAAATCAATTTTTTTTATCAAATGGCACATATCAAATTCCAAGAACACTCGTTTTTGAGCACACCGAAAACAGAACATGGAACTCTGTTTACTTAAGAAAACACTCATTTTAGCACAACGGTAATTTTTAACCTTCAAAATTTCAATTCTTAAGAAAATTTTTAAAAATTTTAATTCTCTCAGCTCTTCCCCACTCACCGAGAAAAGTAACGGCACCAATTCTGTCGCGAACGTTTTGGTATACTCGACAGAGAAGACAAAGTTTTGAAATCAAACACATTTATTAAACATGAAATAACAAGGCAGTTGATCGAAAACAGTGGAGTACAAGCATTTCTCGCAATAACTCAGAGTTACACTCGGTAGGGTGACCATTAAGAACACCCCTGGAGGAAGAGGAACCAAGAGAATACACATATTTTCTGATACATAAAATAAACACAATATTCCTCATATTATACTTGACATTTATATATCACATTTGTATACTTTGAACATATACGACATTTTCATATAACATCATCAATGATTCGATGCTCACGAGGATTTGACAATTAACACTCTATTCGTTAGGTGGAAGACTAAATATATATAAAACTTTACCTCGTCTCTTTTAAATATAACATTTACAATTCTGTACCATGGGAAAGGATATCAGGATGGACTCTCGGCATAAACTCATCGAGATTCTTGCGCAGAACAAAATCCATAATGGTCGGGAAACTTGACTACACAACATCATGCTGGCGGAATTCGACATCTTGGTTGGTTACGGAGATTGGTTGATTCGTACCTTAGGACACAAGGAGGAGTCAGGCAAATACAAATCGCTGTAAAATGAGCTTTCCCTCTAGCCCTATTAGCGATTCAAGCCGACCAGTGAAAGAACCATTTTCTCTTTTCACAAGACTCATTATTCCATTACTACCAGGCTGATTCATTTAAAAACACGAGTGACTCATCTCTGAACCGAGCCAAACGACTCTACGCACAACTTGTCGAACTATGTTACATATTTTAATCACATCCTTCCACTTTCAAAATTAATCCACCTTTTCTTAAAATTCGCGATCATACGCGAATCAAACACACACGTCTACATTTCTCCACGACTCCTTCCACACTGCTTCCAAAATCCTTTTTCAAACGCGCGCGTGCGCAAAACCTGCAAGTTCCCAACTAGCGACTGAGAAGCGAAAATACAAAACTATTACTATTTTTCTGGAACATAAACACTTTTGCGATTTTAGAGTTCACTTCCCTTAAAAGTCAATGTAATTGAAAACATGTAGAAAAGACATTTATATTTCGAAATTGACACTTTCAATCACACAGAAATAAAACAATACTTTAATATACAATTTTAACACAGAGGTGTGAAAGCCTTATCACAGTAAGAGGCGAAGCATCCCCACTCACGAAGCGAGTTACAGGGGTTGGCGAAGCGTAGCGAGTAGGGTCGGAGCCCCTTAGTATGTTTTATTAACCTAAATCTATCCCTAGGACAACGTGCATTGAAATTCCTGATTTTGCTTGTCAGAAGAACTTTTAGCTTTAAATTAGCACAATTATTCGCATACTTTATTCACTATAGTTTGTAAAGTCAAATGGATGGCAGGTTGATTAAAAAATTTCATATTTTTTACCACATCAAAAAAAATTAAACACGTAGTTTCATATTAAAGCTATGCCGATTATCTAATAAAATATTTTCAAATATCATAAAATATATCTCTAATATATTTCAAAGAGCAAACGTGACTCCTTCAAATAATAATCTTCATAAATCTTAGTAGAAGAAAAAAATAAAACCATAAAGTGATAGAATAAGAAAAAGAATTTGAAGCGCTGCTCCTCAAATTTTGAGGGAGGGTATGAAGGTGTGTGTGTGTGTGTGTGTGTGTGGGGGGGGGGGGGTTAAACACATATCATGTTCATATATAACAGACTTATACACATATTTGCAAACTGACGGATATCATTGCAAAAGTGGTCGACAAATCCTCAAGCTTATCTCTGTCAAAATATTGAATGCGAAATATTTCGAAAAATTTTTATGCGAAAAATTTTTATGCGAAAAATTTCTATGAAAGTGTAAAAATAATCTGTGCATTTATACTATAGTTTACATGATATAATGAGTATTTTGACGTTCTAATGTCTATCATCAAGGTACCCGACGAAATATGAGCTTTATAAAAAATGTAAACTCTTTGAACGCTTATTTCTCTAAACATATGCTCCTGTTTGCAAAAATTGCATCATCGGAATTGAATGAAGTTTATTCCACAAACGATGTGTATTGAAACAAATAAACGATTAAATTTACAAAACAGAAAAATAATATTACATGTCGAAAATCAGTATTTAGTGTAGACACCACACGCTGAAATAAGTGCTTCTATACGACGTGGAATCGAATCAAACAAATATTGAATTTATGCCTGAAGAGCATTCCAGATTGCTTTTATCCAAACCTGAAGTTCAGCTGTAATAGCAACAGGACGAGCGTCACGAGCGAGACGCCGACCGACAAAATCCTAGACATGTTCAGTAGGCGATATATACCATCAATACGTATGTCAAGGAAGAAGCTGCATTTGTTGTGCTTAAAATAATTCTTGAATATTCCTAGCAACATGTGGACGGGCACTGTCCCGTTGAAGTGCAGATCTAGGAATGCATTGAACGAAGGGTACGACTTCGGGCTCCAGAAATTCTCTGATGTACCGGTTGCTGTTGAGATTATTCACAATTAGCAGTTAAGATCATCCAAGATTCCCAAGTGGCGTTCTAGACCATCACGCTTGGGGTTTGTCCAGTATGAAGTTGGATAACTCACTTCGGAAGGTGGCGTTCATCGTTATAGAATCTAACGTACATGCGGCCATCACTGAACCGCAAACTAAAGCGGGATTAATCGAAAAAGACGAATTGTTGTCAATCGGCACGCCAGTGTCTATGTTGATGAGCCCATTGTAGCATAAGGCGTCGATGGTTTTGCGTCAGGGGAATCCTGTACAAAGGAATTCTTACACATTGTCCACGGTGCAGCAGACGCCTACGGATAGTTGGAATAGACAATAACACACTTATAGTAGTATTTCAATGTGCTGCCAACTGTCGAGATGAAGCTGTACGGTTCATCACTGCCATGCGGATGAAGTGTATAATCCCGTGCTGATGTAACATTTCGTCGTCCACTGCGGGATTTGCGATTCGTCCGGTTTTCTTCAGTCCTCTGCTTCCACACTCACATCACTGTCGTGGCATTGCGCTACATACGAGCTGCTATTGCACGATAGGAAAAAACCATTTCACTAAGGCAGATTATTCGTTCCCGTTCAAATTCCGTAACTTTCTCGTTTGGCGGGTGCCCTCTGTCATCGTAGAGACATAGTGAATTCTCATGAAATGTTGACCGCTGACAGACAACCATAGACTATTTTCAACGTCCCGCTACAGCTTTATATATACGGCTAAAACAATAGTTCAGAAGGCGCTGCCTAGCCCACGCATGAGCGGGGACTCTGAAATTCTAACCATTTTCATATCATACCCTAATTTGCATTTGCTGTAAGTTTCAGCTCAATGATTCCTTCATAGTGTTGCAATTTGTTCAAATATGAGTTTAATAAAGATATAAAAAATTTATGCGTATACTTTTTGAAATAGTGTACCGTCGAAAATTCGAATTCGAATTTTCGACGAACGAACTCATTTCGAGTATTCCTAAATTCGAACCAAACGTTTTGGAGGTGATATCTGCATGTGTGTGTATGAGAGAGAGAGAGAGAGAAAAGAGAGGAGAGAGAGAAGAGAGGAGAGAGAGAAGAGAGGAGAGAGAGAAGAGAGGAGAGAGAGAAGAGAGATTGAGTGTGTGTGTGAGAGAGCGAGAGTTGTGTGTGTGAGAGAGCGAGAGTTGTGTGTTTGTGTGAGAGAGAGAGAGGGAGAGACTGTGTGTGAAGAAAGAGAAGAAAGAGAAGAAATAGAGAAGATAGAGAGAGGAGAGAGAAGAGAGATGAGAGAGAAGAGAGAGGAGAGATGAGGGAGAGAAGAGAGATATTGAGTGTGTGTGAGAGAGAGGGAGAGAGATTGTGTGTTTGTGTGAGAGAGAGAGAGAGACTGTGTGTGTGTGTCCCTGAGATTATGGAAGCGATATCTCATGGACTAACAGAGTGTTTCGAACGAAATTTGATACATATCGGTGAATACTGGAAGCCTATTGATTTTATACGCAATAGAATGTTCGGAAGATGCCCAAACATTCGAATTACCTTTTGAAAAAATCATAAAAAATCAAGGCCTTCAATTACGTATGCTCAAATGTATCCTTTAAATGTTTGTTTGATACGTAATTTTTGACGATAAAAATAATAAGACCAACCCCATTACTCTTGGATTATCTGTTGTCGATATATTTTAGTTTTTTCGCATTTTTTGCTACACCACCTTAGAAAATATGTCCAGTTACCAAACGAAAACGAACATTGAATTGTAAATGCAAATTCAGTGTGAGTTCAAATAATTATGCGCGTTATTTTGTGCAATAAAACTTAATTTAATTATTTATTAAAGAAATAAAAAGAAAATAAATATAAGTGTCTAAAGAAGTATAGGTGCTGTCCACATCAGATTTTTTAAAACATTTTAAAACGTTCTTTAAAAGCAACAAAACACAACATACTACACAAAATCCAACACTATCCTAAACTGGTTTTAATAAAACAAGAAAGATCAATCATGCATAAGCATTGATTATGAAACACTTTCCAACTGAAATGTAATTTCATTTAAAATTTCTAAAATGTGATTTATTCAGTGGTAATATCTTTTACATTATCACAGTACTACAGTAATTTATTATACTTAAATATTTAAAACTGTATCGAAATATAAATCATCTGATTCTTTATGCAAAATCAATGAATATTTCATTCATATAACTTGTATTCCAGACTCCAGAGCTAAATAATTTTGTGTGAAAAAAATTCAGCAATTGTTATGTAATTCATCTTACAATCGCTTGAGATATTTGCATTCTGCATATGTTAAAATTAGGCTTCCTTGAAGAAATAATAAAAGTTTAGGGATCATTTAAAATCACAACTATTGTAATTGCATAGGCACGGAATTTAGATACACAGATAATACACAGATAATATATATGTGTATGTGTATGTACTCAAAGTATTGGAATCGTGCCGAAGATCGGAACTCGAATTTTCAAAGGATCTACACGTTTTGGGACTTCTAGAACACGAAAAAACTACTTTTAGGAAGACGTCTGTGTGTGTAAGGGTGTATCTGTGTATGTTTCTGTGTGTCCGTGTGGATATTACATCCACTCTAATTGAAAAACTAATGGACCGAATTTCATACAATTTGGTAGGTATGTTTTTTGTGGGAAATCCTGATGTTCATTAGATTATAGTACGATTCGTAATAAAAGAATCTGCCTTCTTTGCGAAATGGCCGCAGAAATTGCCTTTATCCACTCTAGCTAAAAACTAATGAACCAAATTTAACAAAATTTGGTGTATAATATTTCAATAACCGACAAGTGATTTATATACCAAATTTAACAAAATTTTGTATATAAGTCATTTGTAGGTTATTCTAGTATGATTCGGGAAAAAGGAATGGGCTATTTTTGCGAAATGGCCAGCAAAAATCGTTATATATAAAAATAAAAGACTACGTGTGCTCAATTATATCAATTAAATTCCTATTTTATATGTGATTTTTGACAACAAAAAGAATAAGACTAACCCCATTACTCTAGGACTAGCCGTTCTTGAGATATTCTAGTTTTTTCGCGTTTTCGCTACGCCACCTTTGACAATAAGTCCAGCTATCAAATGAGAACCAAATTTAAGTTTAACGTGTAAATTCAATGTCATTTAAAATACTTATGTTGTGCAGATAAACTCAAATTATCATTGAATAAATAAAGAGAACGAATATGAGTCTGCAGAGAAAGACATGTGCTGTCCACATCAGAATTTTTAACAATATTACAACAATGATTTATAGAAGTGAACGGGGATTATTTTCAGGCCATTTCGAAAAAAATGTATGATCTATATTTAAAGATCCATCAAATTTTTGTCGAATAAAATGTTCAACAAATTTAAGCTGTGTACCAAATTTTAACTCTCTAGGACGTAGGGAAGTGCATTTAAAATGCCATCAAATAAATTTATCATGAAGAGTTATATAAAATTTAAAAAAAAAGAAAAATTGTTATCTACCAAATTTACTTTAAAATATGAAGCCACTCCCATATGCAAAACGTTTAAACAAATGGAGAGATATTTATTATATAATATCTCTTTCTTTTCTTTCTGGCAGATATCCCAAAGTCAGAATTTAATTGAATTTGTTTTTTTCCCTATATTAAATACTTTTTTTAATTAAAAAACTACTTAACATATTTTACTGAATTTTTTTTTATATATTCTATGGGATAATGTGAATATTTCCTAAAAATTTCGAAGCAATTCGTGAATTTTAAATTTACTTAAAAAATGTTTGAAAAATTAGGTCCCATAGGGTTCAATGTATTTCATTTTTTCAACCCGGGTTCAATAAAAAACTAATTGGGTGATATTATTTATTTATATTCCCATAGGTCCTACAGACCGACTGAACAACATACTAAAATTTCATTTTGATAAACTCATTTTTACGGCAGTTATCGTGCTAACGGACAGACAGACAGACAGACAGACAGACAGACAGACAGACAGACAGACAGAATGAACAAAGTCATAAACACTTTTCAACTTTGTTGTAAAGTGTTAACAAAAACCATCCCGAAAATCTTGTTTCAAAGATCTCTTATTATTCTATCAATGCAAAAGCGAATACATTTTCCTCCTTTTAATTTTTAAACGTGTTGTGAACTGTCAGACTAATGACACCGTCTTCGAATTTTGAGTTTAAATATTCTTTCTTAGCCATTTTATCTTTGCAATATTTCCAACAGAATGCGGAAATTTCGAAATTTTATATACTTACAAATCGTCTGCTCAAAAATCTAATTTTAAATCTAATTTTAAATCGTCTGCTCAAAATCAGAAAAAAAGAAAACTCTTGGCTTGCTGCCATCTAGAAATTATTCGTGCGGACGTCAGACAAGAATCCCCTAAAAGAGGCAACATTCTATGCGCCTAATATATTTACATTTAATAATAATACTTTTATCAAAAATACTTTCATCATTGCTAATATTATTCTTTATGTTATTTTCTATAGATATTAAGAAAAAAATGCTAAATTACAGCTTAAAAACATTTTCTATTTAATTTCTAATGTGGCATATTTTGATATTTTATATTTTTCTTTTTCGAGATTCTTCCATATAATATAAACTATCACTAATTTCATATTCCTATAATATAAAGTATATATAAATGGAAGGTATGGTTTTCGACCCATATAATATGAAGAGATCACGTGACTAATTTTGTCTTGGTTAATATTTAATGATCCAGATCCTGTTTAATTTATGTTTAACTTGTTAAGAGTAGATATTATGGTTCAGTGGCTATGTGTTAATGTATCTTTGATTGTTGAATAAAAAACACAATTTCCTATTTTATTTTTATCATTGCACACACACATTTTTAGATTAACTGAAATATAATTAAAATACACATATTAAATTTTAGAACTGGAATTAGATTCTTATGATTTATACTCATCTACATTTTTAATCTGTAATATTATTTAAAAATTAAACTTTAACATGAAATTATAAAAAACAATGTTGCATCCACATTACATAACTTAAAGTATAAAGTTCATCAGGTTCGACCTTGTCTGTAACAATAAACTGTCTATACCGATAGTGAAAACTTGAACATCATATATAAGCACAAATAACACAAAAATTTAACATACAGCTGTTTCAAGGATACGTTGGATTCTCTTCGTCAGTGCAAGAAAACCAATAGACCTGGTGTCCAAAAGAGGAATGGGTGCAAAAGGAAAAAACAGCGGAGGTTACATATCCAAGACCTGGATTATGAGAAAGCCAATCAGAATTCAACATGAAGATATATATATATATACGTTGTGCTTATATACTTCACTCAAGTTTTCCCTATCCCTCAAATAAAGTATATTTTACTTCTTGATGTCTGTAACGATATTTTGACCCAATCCCTAAAATATCGTTATAAATAGGTTTCACTGTGTTAACAATTTCAAAACAATATTTGAAAAAAAAATCCCTTTTTCTTTTCAAAGTGATAGGAATAATTTGACTCCACAGAATTATATTTTATTTTATAATTGGGTTTTAAAAGTTAGCAAAAATCCACCTGGAAAAATCATATCAAATGCGATTTCATTCTTCTATTAATATCAAGCGGAGAAATAAATGCACTTCGTCGTTTCAATTTCTAAACATATTAAAATTACCAAAATAATTATTGAGACTTAGAGTTAGAGTGAGTAAATATGAGTATTATAGTATATGAGACTTAGGTTAGAAACAATATTATTTTTTGTTTGCATTACTTTTTAACAATATAATGGAATTTAGCGATTTTATCGCTTATAGGCTTAGTATTTTAAAACGTATACTCGAGATCAGAAAAATTCCTCTTGGCTCGTTGCCATCTGCAAATTACTTGTGTTGACGTCAGTGGCAACAACAAAAATTACAAACATTTACAGACTTTGTTTCGCCACTTAAGAGATAAGATGTTTTTTTTTATCAGAAGTAGGGTTATCATAATTATTATTGATCATGATAAATGGTATATCCTTATCATTAAAGAAAATTAATAAGAGCATTTATCATAAAATACAAAAGAAAATGTATCCGAAAATATAAAAGAAAATTAATCATTTGATACTATATGAGAAAATATACCACAAAATTGTTTTAATTGTCCTTGTAATAGTGTATATGTATTGGAAAGTATTATCTCAGACACTGCGGGAAATAATTTCATGAAATTTAGTTGTTAAGTGAGGTACAAGTTATTCCAGTTCAAGTTAGATTTCAGTGCAAGTATAAATAGCAGAAACGATGTTATTCATGGAGCCTGCAAAAATCGAATGAGCAAATAAATCTATATAATAATTGTCTAACGTGTTTGTGTTTTGCCAGACCCGCCAGAATCCCTTTAGTGACCTAGAAGGCTGAATCTTTGCACACTTACAGCATCGTCTACTGAACCCTAAAGGAGCCGGAATTTCTATTTTCTTCCGAAAGAGGCGGAAATGAGAGGTTTTTGAAAAGTATTTCCAAACATCCAGGGGATAGACAAAATAGAGGGAGCTTTAAATACTTTTGCAAACCTTCCAGCAGCCCTATGTAAGCTTGAATGCTGGAACGTTACATATAGTATCAACCACGAAGCAGACTCCTACTGATCCAATTTTTGATTAAGACGTTTATTTTTAAAGCTATGCGCAGTGGTAAACAAAATAAAACTAGTGTTAGTTTCCCTGTCTCTGACAGGCTTATATTTCAGTACAAGATAAAATAATCAAAAGCTTTCTAAGCAGTGTTTTAATAACAAAACGTATGAACGCTCTGCCATGCTATGAGAGGCCTTTCTCAAGATACTGTAATTTTTGGTATTTTAGCGAGTTTAAATTGTTAAAAATGCTCGATATTCCGAAATAAAAGCAAGACTATGTGTGTGTGTGTGTGTGTGAAAAAAATAGCAAATAAAATATAATTCCAAACAAGTACGTATTTTATATATTATTTTATGCAATTTTCCGACTGTTACTTTATAGCATGCAGATTATATAACAACAACAAAATAAAATCAAATTAATTTGAATTCAGTCATAAAACTCGCCAATTGAGGCATTTTGTATACACCGTTCACTTAATACTTCTTCATTATCACCAATTTTTGAGTCAATTTTTGTTGTAAAAACTCGGTAAGAATAATTATACTGTTGTCCAAATAGCACAGTGGTATACATACTATAATAAAATTATATAAAATTGTAATTTTCAAGAAAGAAACCAAATACGTACATGACGGCTACTCGTGTCATTCAAAAATAAAAGATCTGATGTGGGCAGCAGATGACTTTCCTCATATAATGCAATGAATTAACTTTTTTCACAGTGAAAAAAATATGTATAAGATCCATGCCACATGTTGAATTGTACATTTGGCGCTTTTCTGAATGACAACATGTAAAACTATCTCATACCCAATGAACTCATGTTTCACGCAACTTTAAATTAACAATTATCAATATTGATAGGACCCTCAATAAGCAATATAATCCATATATCAAAATATTTTAATGATAAATTCATGAATTAGGCGTTATTTTCATTAACTTGGCGTAATTTTTGAAAATTTAAAGATATTTTTGTCAATCTGAGGTGAAAAATCGACAAGTTGGTAATATTTCGGTATATTATTCATCAAGTTCGCTAAATGTATCGCTAAGTGTTAGAAATAAACGGAGAGAAGAACATTTCTTATATACTAGAAGGTCATATGACTGTATTAAAATTTTGCAAAATATTACCTCCCATTTAGCGTCATTTTTAACAGTTTGGCAATATTTTCAGTTTGGCGACATTTTCTTCTTATTTGGCAATATTTTTATCAGTTTGGTGACAATTTTGTTAATTTGGCAACATTTAAAATGTCTCACCAAGATGGCGATATCCCGCAAAATTTATCGCCAAGCATTATGGATGGATAAATGGATTATTCTCATAATCGAATCTTATGTTATTTCCGATGTATTTAATTTCATCGATTAGTCGTCATCTTGATTTAGAGTTTTTATAACAATTTGGCGACATTTCTATCAGATTGACGATATTTTTATCAATTTAGCGACAATTTTTATCAGTTTGGCGACATTTTCATCAATCTGGCCACATTTTCATCAATTTGGCAATATTTAAAAAATTGCCATGTTGGCGATATTTTACCAAAATTCCGCTAATCGTCACAGACGGAAAAATTGGTTATTCCTATAGTAGATTTTTATTTTTTTCCAAGTTATTGAATTTTCATCAATTAGTTGTCATTTTCATCAATTACTTGTTTTCATTGATTTAATGTCATTTTTATCAATTTGCCGTGAATTTTATAGATTTGGCGACATTTAAAATAGTCGCCGAGTTGGTGACATTCCGACAAATTCGTCGCCAAAATCTCGTCAACCGTTATGGACGAAAAAATAAGTTATTTCTAAAGTGGATAAATGACTATTGGCGTCCAAATACAAAACTATTGCCCAAAGTATCTTTTCTCGTGAATGGAATGAGCTAGATCCAAGTGAATGATCTCAACAAATTTATCGCATAATATTACACATGAAAAGTGAACATATTTCACAAAAGTTAATATTTTTTATTAATTTTATGTGATTTTGTGATAAAATTATTAAAAAAATGTGCAATATCTCGAGAACGGTTCATGCTAGCGCTCTAAAATTTGTGTCAATCGTTTTTCATAAAAAATTACATAAGAAATGGTTATTGTCTTAATTTTATTGAAAGTTTGGATTTTTTGATGATTTTTCCAAAATTACATTCGAAAATCTAGGAGGGTTCGAAACATTCGATTGCGTTTAAAAACAATAGGCTTCCAGTATTCACGGATTGTAATTTCCGTACCAAATTCGTTCGAATCTCTCCTTTCGTTCGTGAGATATCGTCTCCACACACACACACACACACACACACACACATCACTTCAAAAACATTTGATTCGTATTAAGGGTTGCTTGAAACGTGCTCTCCCGTCGAAAACTCGAATTCGAATTTTCGACCCCGTCACAATACTTTCCTTATACATTATACTATATATATAAGGAAAGTAAAAAGAACAACACTCGCGTAGGATTTAGAGTCACCTGATGAAGCAGACAATAATTGATTTTGAAACAATGCAAACAGTCATCAAATAACTAGATAAAAACAAACAAAAAATAGTATGATAAACATAGCTACAACATTTTGTCAGTAGATAGACGACTTGACATTTGGTTTTATTATTTAAAAAATGTAGGCATTAAAGTCATTTTTTAAGGTCAGACACTTGACAATTAAGTTATCCGCCTATAGAAGCGGTCGAAACATGATCCAATTTGCCGTCAGATCACGTATCCTAGATGTACTACGGGAGTGAAGGACTATAATACGACATTTAGCCACCCAATTCAGATCGGAATCCTGTGTGTGTGTGTGGGGGGGGGGGGGGGGGTAGCATCCACGGGGACATACCCTTCTATTACCATAACCTACAATTATGCCGTTCTGTATATTTGTAGGGTTCATGCTGTACCAGCTCTCCACAATTTGAACACACACACACAGTGAGAGATGTCGTAGATGTCGCGCCAAAATAGTCCATTTATTTTGTTACTACGTATCCTCTCAAATTCAGGGTTTACTCTCAAAAATGAGTCCAACTTTCTGGATAACTAAAGCTTTTATTTAAAAGTATCAATGAGCGTAAACAGAAACAATATACAGCTCATAGTTCGATAACTATATTACAAGACCATTAAACAACTATCAGATACATTAAAACAGCCAATAAATACTAAACTAATTTCACAAAACAGCGGATTTTCTTCTCAAAACACCGCCGTATCTCACAATTTAATTTAGATCCTGTTCAACTCTGCCTAAATGCACGATGACTTCTTTTATATATTTTCCATAGAAATCTCTAGAAAGTGATCAAAAGAAATGGAAACAAATGGAAATTTCGCGAAAGTTCTAGTAGATTCGAAAACTCGCCAAAAACCGTCAAGTTTTCAAGTCGCACCCCCTTTGCGACGAAGAACCTTCCAAAACGAAGAACCTTCCAAAAAGACAGGTATTTGACATACCCTATCCGAAACAGTTCGATCCCCCTTTGCAGGCATTGGCGTCCATGGAAGCCAATGCCTGCAAAGGGGGATAGAACTGTTTAGGATAGGGCATGTCAAATACCTGTCTTTTTGGAAGGTTCTTCGTTTGGGATGGATGCTGTCCCACCCGTAAGCAAAAGGTTAAATGTGTAAAATAATGTTATATATTAAAAAGAAAAAATCTCTTTTAGTCGATTTTTGCTCTTTTCAACGTCTACCGTCCCCTTAAAAATAGCTTGTTCGTATTGTAGAGTAATCGAAACGTGTAGATACATCGAAAACACGAGTTGCGATTTTCGACTCACTTCCAATACTTTCTCTAAGCATAACCATGCATTGTAGGGAAAGTAATATATTTTTTAGCTCTGACGCATCGAAGATTCTATAAATAAAATTTTTGATGTATAGGAAAACATGGGCAAACATAATACTGAGAGCTTGCTTTCCGGTTATCGTGCGCGCGTTCAATTTTTAGCTGTTTACTTACTGTAACTATGCTTACTTTAGAGTGCAAGGCAGTTGATGATCATACATAGACTCTGTGTTTTATGTTATTATGTTTAAAGTTCTTGCGTACTTATAAAATAATGTTTGTTTTGGTGAAACATATAGTTAGTGGAGGAGATATATTATGAATAATTTAACAGACAAAGCCATTTATATATAGAACTAGCTTTATGCCTGTGTTTCGTAAGGAATATGCTAATATACATAAAAGTAATTAATTATGTGTGGCGAATTTTTAGTATTTGGATTCCTTCTTTACTGTTTTCACCGTACGTGGTAATGTGTAGGGAAAGTATTGGTATCATGTCGAAAATCGTAACTTGAGTTTTCGACGGATCTACACGTTTTGTGACCTATAGAGTACAAAAACACTATATTTCACATGGCGTTTATACGTAGGTGGTCCAAAAAGTAAGGTAACAAGCGCTCTCACGGGTGCACAAATTCGGCGTGAGAATTATTTGAATTGGAAATGAAGGGTGTCGTGTTGTTGCACGATAATGCCCGACCGCATACGGCCTGGGTTACATGTGATTTGGTACAGCGTTTCCGATGAAATGTACTGTAACTCCCATCCTACGGCCCAGATTTCGCACCGAGCAATTTTCATCTCTTCGGAGCATTTAAGAAGCACCTGGCAGGTCGCCATTTCAAAACCGATGCCGAAGTTCAGGAAGTCGTCGGTGAGTGGCTCCGCGACTTGGACCCTGATTTTTTCTATGCCAGTTTCGATAGATTGGCTTACCGATGGAACAAATGCTTCGACAACCATGGTGACTATGTGGAAAAATAATATGACCAGTGCCTTGTCAACTTTGTGTATCTTTTTGATTTCGTGAATAAACCTTTTCTCTCACAGGACTTGTTACCTTACTTTTTGAACCACCCTCGTTTGTGTGTCTCTCTCTCTATGTGCCTATGTGTGCAATGTCTGTAACCACTCTAACTGAAAACCTAATTAACCAAATTCTATAAAATTTGGTGGGTAAGCCACTTATGGGATACCCTGGTTCTGAGTAGATTTTAGTACAATTTGAGGAAACAGAATTTGCCTATTTTTGCAAAATGGTATGCAAAAATCATATGTATCTACTCTAGCTCAAAAACTAACTGATCACATTTTACAAAATTTGATATATCAGGCAATTGTGGACTACCCTTAAACTGATTAGAATTTGGTATGATTCGAGAAAATGAGCCTGCCTTTTTTTGCGAAATGGCCCACAAAAATCGTATGTATCTACCCTAGATAAAAAGCTAATTTACCAAATTTCACGAAATTAGGTAGGCTTGTTTTATGCGTAGTTTTTGACAGGAAAAAAATAAGATAAATCCCATTAAGATGGGCCATTTTCGGGAAATTGAAGTCTTTTTTATTTTGAGGAACTGAAGATGTTTCTCACTGTAGTTAAAAATCTTTTCAGGAAATTTCTTAAAATGTAGTAGTTACGCCCCTTGAAGGTTATCGTGATATTGATTAGATTTAGCCATGGAGCGATAAAATATAACCGACCGTTTTTTTTAAATGGCCCACAAAAATTGTGAAAATCTAAAATAAATGACTAAAATTGCTGAAATATGTTATTTAAATTCTTGTTCTTTGTGTAATCTGTGGCAGCACAGCAAAAGAGGCTGACCCGCATGAGTCTAGCTAGGATGAACTATTTTCGAAATAATTTAGTTTTTCGAAATTATGAGGAGTCGAAGACTTTAATGCTTATTAAGTATCCCGTACAAAGAAGGGGTATACTGCAGGTAATTAAGTACTTCTATAGATATAAGCTCTCAGTATTTGTTTGTACTGAACAGCATCATCTCTGAACCTAAAGAAACAAAAACCGTTTTGATATTCTACTATAAAATAAGCTGCAAATTAGAACTGGATGCATAGATCAGATTGCAATTACAAAAATCTGATATGGGCAGCACATAATTTTTCTTATATAATGCAGTGAATTTACTACTTTTACAGTAAAAGAAAATAGGTTATTCTTACAGTGGATAATTATATACTTTCCAAAATATTGACATTTCGTCAATTAGTCGTCATTTTCATTGATTTAGCGTCATTTATATCCATTTGGTGAGATTTTCGTTAATTGGGCGACATTTAAATAAGTCGCCAAATTGGCGACATTCCGCCAAACTCGTCTTCAAAATCTCGCCAAGCGTTATGGATAGAGAAATAAGTTATTCTTATAGCAGATTGCCATTGACATGCAAAAGTGTTACTCAAAGTATCTTTTCTCGTGAATGGAACGAACTAGATCCACGAGAATGATGTCACCAAATTTATCGCATGATATTACATGCGAAAAGTGAACTTATTTCTCAACAGTTAATATATATATTTTTAAATTATGGGATTTTTTTATAAATTTATTTGAAAATGTGCAACATTTCAAGAACGGTTCATGCTAGCATTCTAAAGCTTGTTGAAATCGTTTTCTAATGAAAAATTACATAAGCAGTCTATTTGCGTAACTTTATTAAAGTTTTTTATTTTTTGATGAATTTTAAAAATTTCACTCGAAAATTTAGGGGAGTTCTGAACATTCGATTGTGTTTAAAAACAATAGGCTTTCAGTATTCACGGATTGTAATGTTTGTACCAAATTTCATTCGAATCGCTCCATTTATTCGTGAGATATCGTCTCCACAGACTCACTGATACACTCACACACATATATACACACAGACATCACCTCAAAAATGTTCGATTCGTGATCAAGGATGCTTGAAACGTGCTCTCCCGTTGAAACCTCGGACTCAAATGTTCGACCCCGTCACAATACTTCCCTTATACATTGTATCATTATATGTATACAAGGAAAGTAAAAAGTAGTGATATTTTGATTCCATTTTTATCATCTAAGTTTCGCAACAGTTGCTTCAATAGTAATTTTCTTAGAGTTGCTAGTCTGAGAAAAAAAATGATTTTGTCATTATATTTCTATAATGACAAAAATAAACGAAAATATCGATATAGCAACAAAAGTTGAAGTGCAATGTCTGTCGCTTATTACTGTTTAATAGACCCCCGCTCCTTTATTGACTTGAAAATGCTTATAAAGCTGAATTTTGTTATAAAATTGCTACTTAAGTAACTCAGCTGTATTATTGATTTCAAGTTTCTTTGTTAAATGATATTCAATAAAGCTGTTGCCACAGATTAAAATTGCGAAATTCGAGCTCAAGTTAAATAGGTGATGATTCCAGCGCGATGGAATCGAAATGGTTGTAAGTGAATAAATTTTGTAAAATAAAACACAATTTTTTTAATTATCGAAAAATGTTAACTTTATTCAAAATCTGATTATATACACTTATAGGGCTTTCAAAGAGCTACAAATGCGTGTTTATTGTTTATAGCTATCACTTTTAATTACTTTTCTTATATACAATAATGTATAAGGAAAGTATTGTGACGGGGTCGAAAATTCGAATTCGAGTTTTCGACGGGAGAGCACGTTTCAAGCATCCCTGATCACGAATCGAACATTTTTGAGGTGATGTCTATGTATGTGTGTGTGTGTGTGTGTCAGTAAGACTGTGGAGACGATAACTGACGAACGAATGGACCGCTTTGAACGAAATTGGGTACACAAATTATAATCCGTAAACACTGGAAGCCTGTTGTTTTTATACGCAATCGAATATTCAGAACCCCTCTAAATTTTCGAGTGAAATTTTGGAAAAATCGTCAAAAAATCAAAACCTCTAATAAAGTTACACAAATAGACATTTCTTATGTAATTTTTTATTAGAAAACGATTGACATAAATTGTAGAGCACTAAAATGAACCGTTCTCGAGTTATTGCACATTTTCCCAAAAAATTATCAAAAAGTCATATAAAATAAAAAATATATATATTTCCTATTGAGAAACATGTTCTATTTTCATATGTAATACCATGCGATAAATTGGGTGACATCAATCTCGTGGATCTAGCTCGTTCCATTCATGAAAAGATGCTTTGAGTAATACTTTTGTATTTGAACGCCAATAGTCATTTATCTACTGTAAGAATAACTTATTTCTCCATCCATAACGCTTGCCGAAATTTTGGCGGCGAATTTGATGGAATGTCGCCAACCTGGCGACTTTTTTAAATGTTGCTAAATTAACGATAAACTCGCCAAATGGATAAAAATGACGCCAAATCAATGGAAATGACGACTCATTGACGAAAATTCAATATCTTGTAAAGAATATAAATATCTACTATAAAAATAATCTATTTTTTTTTCTGTAAATGTAGTAAATTCATTGCATTATATAAGGAAAGTCATGTGCTGCTCACATCAGCTTTTTTTAGGATATAATCATTATACATATGAAAAATGGAAAATGTTCATACTTCTTTAACTTGACAAGGCAGTTATTCGAAAACTAAAAGATACTTTTTAAAAAATATAGATTTAGAGTCCAAATTTCCTCATACATATTTTTACCGCTTATCAAAAATATTTCGAGTGAAAGTATGAAAAATAAAAAAATAAACTTATTCGGGCAAATACTTTTTGATTTTAAAAATATAGAGTTTGATTACAAATCCAATTATATATACTTGTAGGGCTTTTAAAGAGATACAAATTCCTGCTTATTGGTTAAAAGTAGCATTTTTGGATTTTGAGATATAAGCATTACAATCTGGAAAAATGGAAAATTTTCAATCTTCTTCATTTGGCAAAACGATCGCCTGAAAACTATAAGAGCTTATTTTAATAATAAATATAGATTTTATGACTGCATTTTCTAGTACCTACACATTTCTTTCATTTACTATTTATATTTATATTTTATAGTTTACTATATATTTCGAGCAAGAGTTAGAAAAAATAATAAACACTCCTCGGAGAGATAATTTTTAAAGTTTTTTCGAAAAACAAATTAAAATATTAAAATATTGAAATTACGAATATTTTTATAAATTTATAATCTGGACCCTATTTCTGACAAAATATAAAAAAACATTTACATTTTTATTTTTTAAGTTCGGGGGTATACGTGTGCCAAGTGTTTACATTTTCCGTAACGCTCCGTTTTTCCGCCAGAGAAACCCCAACCAGAAATGTTATTCATATCAAAATAAAGGGCATCCTATTTGGGCATCCTAAATGGACATTCTAAATGAGCATTCTAAATGGACATCCAAATGTGAGTACACATGGATCATACGGATGTCTTTTTACTCAACTTCCTCATTATATGCTTATTATACACAAATTAACTAAATGGTTATACCACAATAACACATTTTTATTGAAATATCATAAATATATATGCTTTTATGAAAATATGAAAAGAAAAACATGAATAAAAATAAAATTGAAATTTAGAAATCTATATATTTGAACTACAGCCATAGTTTCACACAAAAACAACTATTATTTTCAATTATTAAAATTGTTTAATATAAGGGCTGTATTGCACGAGTGTCCACAGTGCGATCTAAATATCTCGATTGTTAAGTTAGTATTGTGAAAATATAGTAAAAAAATCTGATGTGGGCGACACATGACTTTCCTTATATAATGTAATGAATTTACTACTTTTACAGTAAAAAAATAGGTTTTTCTTATAGTAGATACTAATATTCTTTCCAAGATATTGAATTTTCGACAATGAGTCGTCATTTTCATTGATTCAGCACCATTTTTATCCATTTGACGAGATTTTATTAATTTGGCAACATTAAAAAAAAGTCGCCAAGTTGGCGACATTCCGCCAAATTCGTCGCCAAAATCTCGCCAAGCCTTATGCACTAAGAAAAAAGTTATTCTTACAGCAGATAAATGATTATTGGCGTTCAAATACAAAAGTATTATTCAAAGTATATTTTTTCATGAATGGAACGAGCTAGATCCACGAGAATGATGTTACTCAATTTATCGCATGGTATTACATATGAAAAGTGAACATGTTTCTCAATAGGAATTTTTTTTTTTTTATGTGACTTTTTCATAATTTTTTTGAAAAATATACAATATCTCGAAAACGGTTCATGTTAGCCTTCTAAAATGCATGTCAATCGTTTTCTAATGAAAAATTACATAAGAAATGTCTATTTGCGTAACTTTATTAGCTGTTTTGATTTTTTGACGATTTTTCAAAATTTTATTCGAAAATTTAGGGGGTTCTGAACATTCGATTACGTATAAAAACAATAGGCTTCCAGTGCTTGCGGATTGTGATTTTTGTACCAAATTTGGTTCGAATCGGTCCATTCGTTCGTCAGTTATCGTCTCCACAGACTCACTGACACACACACAGACACACACACATACTTTCACACACACACACACACACACACACACACACAGACATCACTTCAAAAATGTTTGATTCGTGATCAGGAATGCTTGAAACGTACTCTCCCGTCGAAAACTCGAATTCGAATTTTCGACCCTGTCACAATACTTTCCTTATACATTATGTATATAAGGAAAGTAACAAGTGTTTAAATCTATCAAAGGCAGGGAGACTTAAATTAAGTTGAAACATTTATTTAATACGTTTTATTTTATTTAACAATGCATGGCCCTTAGCGTTGAAAACAATCCTCTAAATTTAAAATTGTGTCAGCCATGTACGCAGACGTTTTCTTCACTAGAGGATGTTATTGAACGGTGCAACAATTAGTTATTTTTCACAATCATTCATAACTCGGGCTTCGTACGTAAAACATGAAGCACTTTTTTAATTCTGAAGTGGCCGTCATTTTTCTAGCGTGTGTGGGCTGCCAATGGAAAAGGGAAGAGCTGCTGTAAGATTAACGGTGCAATTTTATAGCAGATCTTCTGTTTCTATTGGCAGCTTTATGCTGCAGATGTATGTCAGCCTTACGACCCAGGCCGACCTACCTAAGGGTATAAGATATCTGTTTGCATGGCCGAAAGAGAGCCACCCAATTTTGGCAAAAACCCAACGGGGGTTGCAATCACAGCAACTTTACCATTCTTTTCCCATCTCATCAGATCTCAGTTTGACTTTCGAATCTTACACATTTATTGTGCCAATATTAAGCGTAGGCATGAAGATGGTTTTGGATAGCGTCGAAAGTTGAACACGAGACTACCGACTGCGATTCTCCAACTACATCCACTCCGCTCTCCAGACCCAGATGAATGTCAGCCATTTCAGCAATCTTGAAATACTCAATTTTACACGCATAAATGACGATGCTTCAGCATCGTCATTTATGCAGCCAACTTCAAACAGCCAACTTCCGCGCTTCACAACAGCGGCCTCAAGCACGAAAGAGTGAGTCTAAGGACATGCATTCATTAAGGAAAAATATTTGTTTTAGTGTTAACTATCTCTCATTAAAGTTAGTAGAGAGGGCTTTGAATCACCCTGTATAGTGTGCATAGTTTCATTTTTCAGGGTCACTGAAGGGCTTTTGAGGGGCTTGGAAGGACATTTTAAGCCCCCTCCCTATTTTCTTCATCCAGGAAGGAGAGGATCGAAAATATGGTTTCGTTAGATTCTGACCCGTGGTTGTATAAGTATTCAAAGATTTAGCTTTAAAATTATTTGAGAAAAGGGAAACTTCAGGAAGGTCTTGAAATATTAGACTATTTTTCAGACCCCCCCCCCTTTTTCTCCTCGGAAAGGGGGAATCGGAAATCTGATTGCAAAGATTCAGTCGTGTAGGTCGTTGGATAATTTATGGAGGGTATAGAAAGACACAAGCATATTAAACAATTATTATATAAATAATATGTTTTGTAAGTCAATAACGAATATGTAAACGCACTCTATCATAAAAGTTTAAAATCTCGACTTATATTATTTGTGGACAATATTATGCATCGATATTTAATCATTCTGGCAAAACAAGCTTTCTTAATTAAAATTACCTCTTTTGGGTGCGGTTCTTTAGTTATCAACCAAAAGTGTAATTATAAGATTAAAGTTACACGCCCTGTATCGGTTTAATAAGTGAGGCTTCGGATTGAAGCTGGGCAATATGTTGGAAAATGTGTAATCGTGTCTGTAGCAGAAATCAAAATTATTTTTTCTGTGAGTATTTGGGATTTCTTTGAATTGTGCATGAGAAAAAAAAATCTGATGTGGGCAGCACATGACTTTCCCCTGCAGACACAAATTAATTTTTTCTTTATTTTTTTAATAATTCATTAAATTGAGTTTAATTGCACAAAATAACACTAAATTTGCTTTTTTAATTCAATTTTAGTTTTTATTTGGTAATTGGATATTTTTTCAAACGCGCGTAACAAATATGCGAAAAATCTCAAATATCTCGAGAACGGTTAGTCCTAGAGTAATGGAGTTGATCTTACTCTTTTCCTGGTTAAAAATTATGTGTAAAACGATCATTTAATTAATACATTTGAGCATACGTATTGTTTTAGATTTTTGCGGACCATTTCGTAAAAAAGACCGACTGTTCTTTTCCGAATCGTATTAAATCTAATCAGCACCAGAATATTCTACGAGTGACTTATTTACCAAATTGTGCGAAATTTGCTCAATTAGTATTTCAGATAGCGTGTATGATGACTTTTGTGGGCAATTTCGCATTAGATTTTGTGGGCCATTTCGCAAAAAAGGGGGTTCTTTATTTTCCAGTCATACCAAAAACTAATCAACACCAGGGCCACACCCAAGTGACTTACCTACCAAATTTTATGGAATTCGGTCCATTATTTTTTGATTTAGAGTGGACACATACATTGCACAGAAGTCATGCTAAACATAGTTTTTTCGTATTCTAGATGTCCCAAAACGTGTAGATCCGTCGAAAACTCGAGTTGCGATTTTCGGCATGATTCCAATGCTTTCTTTATACCCCTATACATATATACATAAAATATTTTACTGTTCATAAATGTTTAATAACTACTTTTGAACCAATGCAAATTTTTGCTGTCTTTAATATTAGAAAAGTTATTACTTAAATTTAACCGATTTAGTTTATACCTGTATTACTGTAACTCTGAAAAGTGTATAGCTAGGGGTTGCTCTGGATTTTTAATTACTTTCGCCAATATATTCGCCAAATGAAGTTTTCTTTCGCCAAATAGAGTTTTTATTTGCGAAATTTTAAGTTGACGTTCCATTTGAAACATTTGTTTTGATTCATAAATTCTCAAATTCTAAAAGTCATTGTTTCGGAAAAGACAAATATTATAGTAGTACATACTACGATTAGTATATCAATATTTTTGATTTTGAAATTGGCAGAATTCATAATTGCCAAACTTTTTGCAAAATCTCTTTTTTTTTTCAAATGCAAAATTGAATTTTCTTTCGCAAAATGCGACAGTGGTGATCGGTAGCACGATCTCTGTGTACAACGATAAATGAACCTAGAAGAAATTATTTTCTGGAAATAAATATATTTACTTGGTGCCGCAAATGTCCTCTCCTATAAAAAAAATCTGATGTGGGCAGTACCATATGGTTTTTTCCCAAAACTAAATTGGAATTTGACGCTTTTGGCGACCATAATGGGCCAATAAAGAATGACTATCATATTCACGTGCAAAATCTTCATCAGAATGCAATTTATATTTAAACAATACCACTTGAAATAAACAACATTTAAAGAATTTTGGCGTCTCAATGCAAAACTATTACAGAAGTGTTTACCACGAATATTGAGGTTAGGATTGTTTTGCATTAGTCATTGTTCTTCAATAAAAAACACAATACTTAAATATGCATTTCCTAAGCAAACATTGATTATAAACGTAACAGATGAAAAAGAACACGAATTGACTAATCATACACGAAATAGGAAATAAAATAACAGAATCAGAGTGATAATGAATCACACAGTTATGTCACGTCACCAAAGTTTCTTTTTATTTCTAATGGCCGGAGTACATGGACAAAATACAAAAGTAACAAACAATGGGAAACAAAGGCACGAGTTCAAAAGATAACTGAAGGTTATCACCCCAAAAGTCCTCTCACCTCCAAATATCTTCTGGAAGCCCCAGTAGCACCATGGAGGACAACCGTGCAGATGGTATTTGTAAATGGGTTCACCAGCATGACATAGCGGACAGGCAACTTCAGAAAAAATGTCAATAAGGTTCAAATTTGCAGCAAGGCTGTCATGCCCAGTTAGCAGGCGAAAAACAACCACTGCCTGTCATTTTGGTTTGTCAGGCATATCCAGGAGACTTCCTCTTCCATACTTGTTATCTTTTTTGCTCTTCAATTCATGTTGGTTTGTTGAATTCATAAATTATCTTATAAATAATTTTGTCATGAGAAAAGAAGTTTCCCGTTTTGCTCAATGTATCAGCACAGCACCCTTTTGCCAAGAAAATTCGTTTGATAGAGAAGGGGTACAAGTGAGTTTGGGTTCTTTGTTGTAAATATGGAAAAGTTTGTTTTAACAACATACATCAACATAGATTGAAAAGTCATTTACCTTACATTTACACCAAACATAGGTCATATTTTTAACACCCTATACAATTAATTCATCTTTTAAAAAATTGTCACATGTACCCCTTATTTTCAGGGTCCTCAACTGGGATACAGAAAGACCCAAAACCTCTGTAATAATAATATGTATATATGAAATAGACTGATACTATAGATATCGAATTTTGTAGAAATTACTTTCAAAGCGGAAATGATATTTCTATTTTAACGAGTATACTCAAATAAAAATAGCTGAAAGTAGCTGTCAAAGATTTGAAAGTCTTCTCCTAAATGTTCATCGCGAGTACGTTAGTCACAAAATGATGTAGCATTTGTAAAACTGATAAAGATATTTTTAGAATATCCACGGTAATGTTACCAGAACATCAATTATCGAAACTCTATGATTCTCGAATGTTTACACGCTTGTTCGATGATCGATAGGAAATTAATTCCCAAATGGTCACATATTTGTGCTCGAGTTAATTAAGAATGTGCGTTCGCGAAGAATTAATTTTATGGATTTTAACAGTTTATGACTTTCCAAATAATTGTTCGCATATTTGTCAGAGGGAAAATTCTCCACTCATTAAGGATATGTCAATATGTAGATAATGAAATGGAGTGTGCGTAGTGTACAAATGTTTCTTACAAGTTGTTATACGTATGAGGACCCCTGAAGTTAAGGGACACAGGTGCAGAAAAACTGATTTCAAGATAATTGAGCTCAAAGTTGAGCATCAACACTAATTGAATGGGAAATGGCTAGCTGATTTATTAAGATATACCTGTATGGGGTGATAAGTAATTTATATCCCTTTACCACAAAAGAGAGGGCATTTTTATATCCTTATGCCCATAACTCATTTTGTTAAAAAAATGTCACTTGCACCCCTTCTTCACAGATTGTTCGACCTACCCCAAGGTGTAAGGTATGTTATCCGGCCAGGAAAGTGCCACCCAATTTAGACCGGAACCCAGTAAGGGCGGCATCCGCAGGGGACGTACACTGCTTCCTTTACCGTCAACATCTTAGAAGGACTTCCGGATCCACATATTTAACGTGCCCATTCTTTGCGTGAACACGGGGACAAGTTGGGCACAGTCGGGAATAGAAACTGGGTTGTCAGAGTGCCATCCCCGCGCGCTAACAACGGGGCTGTCCTACCCTTGCTTGAAGCTCTTGGCTTTTAGGGTACTCATATCTGATCTTTGTTATACAGGGTGATTCAAAATAGATGGGCCAAACTTTGGGAGATGGTAGTGCACATCAAACCAAGCATTTTTCGTCATAGTTTACCGGGTCGGAAATTAAACCTAAAGGCGCCAGTGGGCGCTTAATGGTGAAACCGATGAGGTGAGGCGAAAACAGGATGACTTAGAAGTTATAAAATGACATTTAATAGACAATAATTATAGCAATGGCTCAAAAGGTGCGCGGAAGCCCAGTGGTTAGGGCGCGCGAATTGCACTCTGATGGCCCGGGTTCGATTCCCGCAGCGCCAAAACTGCCGCCGTGTTCACGCGGAGTACGATCACGTTAAACATGTGGGTCCGTAAGTCTTGAGATGAGAGCATGCGAGAGAGATATATATACATAGATGAGCGCATGCGAGAAAGATATATATACAGAGATGAGAGCATGCGAGAGAGATATATATACCGAGATGAGAGCATGCGAGAGAGATATATATACAGAGATGAGTGCATGCGAGAGAGATATATATACAGAGATGAGAGCATGTGAGAGAGATATATATACAGAGATGAGAGCATGCGATAAAGAGATGAGAGCATGCGACCCATCGCTGCCTCATTGTTTTATTGCATTTCCATGTCCTGCGCTTTACACTTGGAAAGTGTTTCCATGTACAAATCCATTAACAGTTACATGATAAATATAGAATCAAGGGTTCAAAATTTGTGATCTTCTTTTTACAGGGGAATAGTCCCTATGTCAAAATCCATTAACAGTTACATGATAAATATAGAACCAAAGGCTTAAAATTTGTAATCTTCTTTTTACAGGGGAATGTGTGGAGACAAGTCCACATAGTGCTTCTACTTATAACTTCTACTTAAGATATTAAAGGTGGCTCTTTGAAGATCTATAGCCAATTACGGAGAAGTTAACAGAAATTTGCTCAATATGATAATTTGGACCTGATAGAGTTTTAGAACGATAGTTCCAGATAGTCTGACTTATTTGAAATTTAATGTCTGACGTGAATCGGGAATTTGAGGAGTTTCATTTAGCTTCAGATATCCACCTGTAAAAATACAAAACTTGGCACACGTTCTATGAATTCTTAAATGTCATAAACTGAAATATAACAGAGTTATACATACAAAACCTACCTATAAGGAACTTTAATAAAGTTAAGATTGAGTTCTTATTGCAGATAATAATAAACATGGACCGGTTTCATGAGTATTATGCGCTATTCAGGTGCACAAGGCTGTAACGATTAAGTTCATTCTTACAAAACCCGCTCACAGGGGTATTTCCAATGTTAGAATCGCGCTTTTTTTCAGCCTAGTGCAGCTTCATCTTTAAGAAATTTGATGCCGGCTGTTTGGTTGAACTGAATTTATTTATTGGTCTTAATAGGGGCTTGCAAAATTACGGAACATAACCATGTTTATTACTGCTATTGTAGACATGGACTATTCTACGCTGACAAGCTCACAGTAAGGTAAATGTACCAGTAGTGGGCCACTTAAGGGCATTCAATCATTTACCACTAAAACTTTAGGGAATTATAACATAAATATATGTTTTTATCATTGGTTAAACTCTTATCTATGATAATTATCACGTCAAATTGCAAACAATATATTATTATTTTTTTTTAATAAAAAACTTTAACTTCCTTTATGTTCCAGTAGTGGGCCTATTAAATTTCTGATGTACCTATAGTGGACCCACCAAAAGTGGGCCACTCAAATAATGTATAAGATTTGTTGAAAGTTATATTTCGCTATATATTATCATTAACATAATTTCTAAAATATATGTATAAAAAAGGTACCTAATTAAAAGCGAATGTAGTTTAAATCTTACTTTACAATTTTTCTTTTATTGCCAATTTTTTACAAAAAGTGAAGAAGAAGTGGAAGACTCAGAAAGTTTTTTGGTTCACTTTTTCTTCTGATCTGCAATCATTCTTTTCTTCCATTTCAATTTTTTTTCTCTCTCTTTCAGTTTTCTTTCTTTCTCTTTCAGTTTTTTTCTTTCTCTTTCAGTTTTCTTCATTTCTCTTTCAGTTTTTTTCTCTCTTTTTTAGCAGCTGTAGCAATTTTAATATCTTCTTTCTTATAATATTGAAGCATTTTAGGAGAAGTACCAACTGTAGGAAGCTTATCTCGTCTTCGCTTTCTCTTTATCTTGTCATCTTCCCCCTCTGGCCGGAAAAGAACTCTCTTGAAGAAAGATGGTACATTTTTAGATGAACTTGCAATAGGATGGACAGTATTTAATGACATTGGATGCATTGCATCCCCAATAAGCTCAATTGAGCCTTCTTGAATATTAAGATCCACCTCAGCAGATTCAACGGTACTTTTATCATGCTCCAGCTCAACAGGCTCTTCACTGCATGTCGCCTCAACAGAGTTGACTGGTGCATCCTGCGAAAATGGTTTCATGTTCGAAGTTTCCTTTGTCTCCAACCATAAATAATAAAGGTATTTTTGCTCCACAGGGCCTTTCCATTCTCCTTTATTATCTAAGAATGTTTCTAACTTCACTTTTCCAATTTTTTCTTCCAAAATATTTAAAGAAAAATATTTATCTCTTCTTTATCGGTGATACTGCCACATTCTTGGATTTTAGTTCAGTTTCAACAATCACTTTCTAACCACTACTAACTCCTAGGCCCACTACTGGAACAATTTAAAAAGTAATGACCCAAAAGTGGGCCGCCCCTCAAAATTAATAATCTGTTCATTTTATGTCTTTTAAGCATAATTTGCAAAATATTAAGTATACAATGAAATAGAAATATAACATTTTAAAACCAAATTAAATATGCTTTTAGAGAAAAAAATTAAATGAGTACTTGCCTCTTGAGGAAAGCAATGAGAATGAGCTAGAAAAATCCCTTTGTGTGATCACTTCAGAAAATCATCCTTCCACTTCAAAAACTAGCAGGTTACTGAGATTGTGTCTTTGTCAGATAACTGATAAGGGTTTCAACCAATCAGCATTTGTTTTATTACCTTACAAGTATGACCTTGAAATCTGTTTTTCCACTTTGAAAACTAGTGGCCCACTATTGGTACATGGCCCACTACTGGTTCACTTACCTTAGATGCAAAAATAATTTGTGGTCTTCTCTTTACAATGAGGGGCGCGACCATGAAAATGTTAACCTATACATAGAACACTATCAAAGAATTTAAACATTTACAATTATAAAAATATTACCGATAATGGACATAATTTTTACATTATATTAATTTGAGGGAGTTAGAATCAAATAACTATCGCAAATCAAGAATCGGCAAATTAAATGATGCAAAGATATTTTCGGAACATTGCCATAATTTTAACTCGAAAGGAAATATATAAACTTTATGTTTCCCAACTGATTACGCTCCTGTTTAATTACCAAATGTGCAGCCATTTATTCACAAGTTCATTAATAATATTCGTTATTTAAAGATTGATTTTTACTTTACTTACGATGCATAGTATAATGAAATAATTGTAAAAGAGGTCTGAAATTCAAGTCTAGTTTTCATATAAATAACAGTTTTATTGTGGATTTGCAAGCTTTTGACATTCTAGAACACGAATCAATTACTTTTAGCTTGACGTCTGTGTGTATGTATGTGTAATGTGTCAATGCACTCTAGTTCAAAAACTGATCGTCCGATTTTACTGATGATCGGCAGTCTAGTGAATGCTTTAACCTGGTGATAATTAGATTATTTATTAATCTAGTCGGATATATTGACACGTTTTCAAAATTGACTACAAAAAATATTAAAGAAACAAAAAAGAATATGTATGATTAACTATATAATATAGATGCTTGCTATGCATGTGATTTTTTAAAATAGAAAAAATGAAACCACTTGAACTGTACTGTAGAACAAATCGTTTAAGATATTCTCGTCTATTTTTCTATTAGATAATTTGCCGCAATTAAAAATGTGTCAAGTTGCAAGAATGGAAAAAAAGGAAATTTAAAAAAGGAAAGTTACATGTCATTTGAAGTCAATATTAATTCCATGCATTATCTTGCGAAGTACACATTAAATTATCGGAATCTAAACAATGAAATACAGAAAATAATTGAAGTCTGTAGGGTGCAGAAGCTAATAATTGAAGTTGTCATGTGCTGCCCATGATTGACCAAATTGCTGTCTCTGTTTTCACTACGAAATTTTTAGGATTTATTGAGAAACATTTAGATAATGTTGCTCAATACAACATTATCTATAACAACATTAATATATATGTGTGCAAACATTAATATAATGTTGCAGCCAGTAACTCAGAGACAGATTCGACGTTTCAGCTTATTCCACAGGTGTTTGGTTTAGATTTTGAACCTAGCAATCTCAACCTTCAATCTCTTCAAACAGATTTTAATCACACTTACGTTTCCTTAAGCATGTAATAATGAAATTTAAATTCTGTACTATCCCTTTACTATCATCCATGACCCTAAATCAGCAAAGTTAGCTGTGCTTTGAATCAAAAATATTAAATTCATAATTCTAACAAAACGATAGGGATTCTGAAAAGAAATTACATTTAATTTTAAGAAATATTTAATTTTCCTCAACTTCATAATTTTTGCGAAAGTTTGGCAATTTTCTGTGAACTAAAAAGTTTTACAAAGTCACTAAATTTGCCATTTTGTATTAAATTTGTTGCCAAATATGTCCCAAATTTGTCGTTAAATAGTCTGCAAATTTGGCACCAAGTGTAACAGATACACGGTTATTGATTTTTCTTTTGTATATTCTAGAGTATGGCATGTTTTTTCAATGCTTAAATATCAAAAATCATAATTAATTAAAATGTCTTAGCTTTATCGAGCAGAAGTTTAATATATACCTTTAATCAAAAATATATCGATCTCATCATTTTCTAGTTAAACCCAATCTCTTTCCAAATTTTACCATTTTACTTTCCATACATATGGAAAGAAAACGTTTCGATACTTTTTACTATAAACTATACAGCAAACTCACGATAATCCGGCACACTCGAGACATCATCGGTGCCGGATTTCCAAAGTTGTCTGATTATACGATGTTAGACTAAAATGGTGTAAAAAAAGAAACTTGAAACAAAATAATGACAATAACTGAGACATTTGCCTAAAACGTTGCGTAGACTGGATTGAACTGTATAGTATGCGAGAAACATTTAAATGAATTTGAAATTTAAGGTAAATGTTAATGAACAGAAATCTGCATATAAAATCATTTCATGTTTCACAGTAAATGTATATTCTATACAGATAAACTGACCAAAATGTCGTTCGAGAGTCGTGTCGGAGTATCGAGCGTTCCGAAAAATTAAATGCCGGATTAACAAACTTTGCAATACTATTCATTGGATCGAACGTGAAAAATTGCTAGGCGACCCTATCCCCTCTCTCGCTTTATCCTTGTACATTCCTCTTCCAAATCTCGACCGTTTAAGTCGAGAGCCGGAATGATTTACGACCTTGCTGCCGCCGAGGTGACTAATTACGTAAAAAAGAGAAAATGACTGATTGTTTCTTGCAATCAATAGATTGATTTCTATCTACCACTGTTTGTTTTTCGTGGCTTGGAACCATTGCAATGCACGCGATGCTGCACGCCAGAGAAAGGCACGATATTTAATTCATATCTGTCACAGTAAGATATTATCATTTGCATTTTGCTTTCTTTATTTCAAACTTTAATTAATATTTGTACTGGAAAAGATAATGGGGTTTTTAGGGCAGCGGTTCCTAAACTTTATTGAACACGGAACATTTTCTTACTTTCCCTACAATATATGGTAATGTATAGGGAAGGTATTGGGATCGTGCCGAAAATCCCAACTCGAGTTTTCGACGGATCTACACGTTTCGAGACCTCTAAAATACGAAAAAACTACTTTTAGCGTGACGTCTGTGTGTGTGTCTGGGTGTCTGTCTGTGTATCTGTGTGTCAGTCTGTGTGTCTGTCTGTGTAGATTTTGTATCCACTTTAACTAAAAAAGTAATTGAACGAATTTCATAAAATTTGGTAAGTCACTTGTGGGCGAATCTGGTGCCGATTAGTTTTGGGTACGATTCGGGATAAAAGAACCCGCTTTTTTTTGCGAAATGGCCTCCAAAAGCTTGTATCCACTCTAGCTGAAAAACTAATAGACCGAATTCTACAAAATTTGGTAGGTAAATCACTTGTGGGACACCCTGGTGCTGATTAGATTTGGGTATGATTCGGAAAAAAATAACCTGCCTTTTTGAAAAAAATGGCCTGCAAAAATCGCCAAAATCTAAAATAAAAAACTACATATGCTCAAATATATCCAGGAAATGCTTGTTTAATACGCAATTTTTAACGAAGAAAAGAATAAGACCAACCCCATTACACTAGGACTAGCCGTTCCCGAGATATATTAGTTTTTTTCGTATTTTATCCATACCACCTTTGAAAATAAGTCCAATTATCAAATGAGAACGAAAATTGAATTAAAAGTGAATAAAATTTAATTAAAATAAAGAGAACATGGATATAAGTCTGCAGGGAAAGTCATGTGCTGCCGACATCAGATTTTTTACTTTCCCTACAATACATGGTAATGCATAGGGAAGGTATTGGAGTCGTGCTGAAAATTGCAACTCGAGTTTTCCACGAATCTACACGTTTTCGGATCGCTAGAACACGAAAAAGCTATTTTAGCGTGATGTCTGTGTGTGTGTTCTGCGTGTTTGTGTGTCTGTGTAACGTATTTACCCATTATAACAAAAACTAATGGACCGAATTTCTTAATTTTATATGTAAATCACTTGCGGGTGACAATGGTGCTGATTAGATTTTGGTACAATTCGGAATAAAAGAATCAGCTTTTTTGAGAAATGGCCGCCAAAAGTTTTCAAAATATAAAATTAATGACTAGATATGTTCAAATGTATCAATTAAATGCCTGTTTTGTTAATTTTTGACGATGAAAAGAAGAAGATGAACTCCATTACTTTAGGAATAGTTGTTCTTGAGATAAATTGTGTTTTCGCATTTTTGCTACACCACTTTTAAAAATACGTCCAGTTTCCAAATGGAAACTAAATTTGAATTAAAAGTTCAAATTCAGTGACATTTCAAATAATTATGCGTGGTATTTTGTGCAAATAAGTTAAATTTAATTAATTACTGAAGAAATAAAGAGAAAATGACTTTGCATCTGTAGTGAAAGTCATGTGCTGTCCACATATGATTTTTTTTTTTATCTTAGCATGTGTTAGTGGAATATGGATGTCTAAATACTACTTAAGCATCACTATATCTTTGTAAGAAAAGGTCTATGAGTGTATTGGGTTCATAGTAATGTGACCATGACCGATCTAAAAGAAAACAGTTACCTCAGCAGGAAATTTATAAAGCTAAGGTAACAAACCCGACAACAGAGTGAGATAGAAGAAAAATATTAGTTATAGGTTATCTAATAAGTAAGAATCGACATAAGAAACGCGCAAGTGGAAAGCAATAGATCAAAAATCGTACCACCAGGGAGTGCAACACTGTGCAACCTGCAATGCTTCTTATAGTGCCGCGGTTATATTTTTTCTCGAATTTCAAATGCTCAACGATGCTGACACAGGACATTTTGAACAGACTGTATATCAGATTCCTGTCCAAGTGAGTTTTGTTCCTTTCAACATTCCTGAATAAGGCAGTTATTCGCCAATAACACTATTGTGTCAAATAAATATTTTCTATAGCAGTTTCAGTGTCAAATAAATATTTTTTTTAGTAATTTTAGTGTCAAATAAATATTTTGTGTAGCAGTTTCAGGGTCAAATAAATATTTTCTGTAGCAGTTTCTGTGTTAAATAAATATTTTTTGTAGTAGTTTTAGTGTCAAATAAATATTTTCTGTAGCAGTTTCAGTGTCAAATAAATATTTTTTTTAGTAATTTTAGTGTCAAATAAATATTTTGTGTAGCAGTTTCAGTGCCAAATAAATATTTTTTGTAGCAGTTTCAGTGTTAAATAAATATTTTTTGTAGTAGTTTTAGTGTCAAATAAATATTTTCTGTAGCAGTTTCAGTGTCAAATAAATATTTTCTGTAGCAGTTTCAGTGTCAAATAAATATTTTTTGTAGTAATTTTAGTGTCAAATAAATATTTTTTGTAGCTGTTTCAGTGCCAAATAAATATGTTCTGTAGCAGGTTTAGTGTCAAATAAATATTTTCAGTAGCAGTTTCAGTGTCAAATAAATATTTTCTGTAGCAGTTTCAGTGTTAAATAAATATTTTTTGTAGTAGTTTTAGTGTCAAATAAATATTTTATGTAGCAGTTTCAGTGTCAAATAAATATTTTTTTTAGTAATTTTAGTGTCAAATAAATATTTTTTGTAGCTGTTTCAGTGCCAAATAAATATGTTCTGTAGCAGGTTTAGTGTCAAATAAATATTTTCAGTAGCAGTTTCAGTGTCAAATAAATATTTTCTGTAGCAGTTTCAGTGTTAAATAAATATTTTTTGTAGTAGTTTTAGTGTCAAATAAATATTTTATGTAGCAGTTTCAGTGTCAAATAAATATTTTTTTTAGTAATTTTAGTGTCAAATAAATATTTTTTGTAGCAGTTTCAGTGCCAAATAAATATTTTCTGTAGCAGTTTTAGTGTTAAATAAATATTTTTTGTAGTAGTTTTAGTGTCAAATAAATATTTTCTGTAGGAGTTTCAGTGTCAAATAAATATATTTTGTAGCAGTTTTAGTGTCAAATAAATATCTTTTGTAGCAGTTTCAGTGCCAAATAAATATTTTCTGTAGCAGTTTCAGTGTCAAATAAATATTTTCTATAACAGTTTTAGCGTCAATTCCTAGGCAGACAATGTTCTAACTTTGTAATTGTCTTTTCCCGTCTATCTCGATACGTTTCTAATATTTTTGGTGTCAAGTTGCAAATAAATACCAGTAAAAAGTTCTATCATGAAGGCCACTGACACGTTAGTACCCACAATGTTTCCCAAAGTGCGCGGTCGTATTCCTTGTCGAATTCAAATGTGTATTGATTGCTGATATAGGACATTTTGAATAGGCTGTATAGAATGCTTATAGAGTGTATACAGAGTGTTTATAGAGTATATATAGAGTGCTTATATAGAGTGCTTATATAGAGTGTATATAGAGTGCTTATATAGAGTGATTATATAGAGTACTTATAGAGTGTATATAGAGTGTATATAGAGTGCTTATAGAGTGCTTATAGAGTGTCTATAGAGTGCTTATAGAATGCTTATAGAGTGTATACAGAGTGTTTATAGAGTATATATAGAGTGCTTATATAGAGTGCTTATAGAGTGTATATAGAGTGCTTATATGGAGTGATTATATAGAGTACTTATAGAGTGTATATAGAGTGCTTATAGAGTGCTTATAGAGTGTCTATAGAGTGCTTATAGAATGCTAATAGAGTGTATACAGAGTGTTTATAGAGTATATATAGAGTGCTTATATAGAGTGCTTATAGAGTGTATATAGAGTGCTTATATAGAGTGATTATATAGAGTACTTATAGAGTGTATATAGAGTGCTTATAGAGTGTCTGTAAAGTGCTTATAGAATGCTAATAGAGTGTATACAGAGTGTTTATAGAGTATATATAGAGTGCTTATAGAGTGTCTATAGAGTGCTTATAGAATGCTTATAGAGTGTCTATAGAGTGCTTATAGAATGCTTATAGAGTGCATACAGAGTGTTTATAGAGTATATATAGAGTGCTTATATAGAGTGCTTATAGAGTGTATATAGAGTGCTTATAGAGTGCTTATACAGTATATATAGAGTGCTTATATAGAGTGCTTATATAGAGTGCTTATAGAGTGCTTATAGTGTCTATAGAGTGGATGTAGAGTGCTTATACAATGTATATTGATTACTTATAGAGTGTATATAGAGTGCTTATAGAGTGTATATAGAGTGTATATAGAGTGCTATCGCAATTTATTTTCGACATTATTATTTTAGCTTAAATTTTCTACAGGGGGCGCTACAATCACTTTTATTCGATTAGACATGACCTGAATGGACCTAAAAAATGGACTAAATCTGCACACTTTTGCACCTTTTCGTACAAGGTTATTTGATAGTTTAAGGCCTTTACTAGGAACACTGTAAACACTATGCATAGTGTAGAAGGCCCAGACCGCCAGACTCATCCGAGGGTATGAGCAGCAAAGTGAACGGCAGGACTATGCTAGTGTTGTTGAGACCCAGACCTTCCGATTTATCATAAAAGTTTAAGGTAACTGTTTTAGATGGCCGGGAAGTGCCACCCAATTTAGACCGGAACCTAGTGCGGAAAGGAGGCATCCACAGGGACCGTACTCCCTTCCCTACCACCAACCTTTTGAAAGTTCTTACGGACCCACATGTCTAACGTGATCATACTCCGCTTGAGCACGGATGCAGTTTTGTTAGTGGCGGAAATCGAACTCTTGCCTAGTGTTGTTGTTGTTTTTGTTGAGACCCAGACCGTTCGATCTACCAGAAAGGTATAAGGTAATTGTTTGGACGGCAGGGAAGTGCCACCCAATTCAGACCGGAACCCAGTGGGGGAGGCATACACAGGGACCGTATCCTCCTTCCCCTACCACCAACCTCTCGGAAGGACTTACAGATCCACATGTTTAACGTGATCGTTCTCGCGTGAACACGGCGGCAGTTTTGGCGAACTCTTACCTAGTGTGAAATAATTAACTGGAGTGTTGCTGAACTCCACTTTTTCATGCTAGAATCCCTTTTTAAATAGCTTGGGATTTTTAATTATTCATTTATTTACTTTCTTTTATTTGCAAATTTTGCAAGAAAAAAAAAAGAGAAATCTGGTCAAAATAATTGCTACATAGCATATAACCCTTCATTTTAAAGAGCTTGAAAAAAAATTTCGATTGATAACAAATTTGACAATGTAACCCCTTGAGGGGGGGGGGGTAACTTTCCCGAAGGGTGATAATGATGTCACGAACACAAAAATTGTATCGTAGCCATTTTTCACTGCAATGATTGAAATTATAAAGTTTTGTGATCATTGAGCCATAAATAACCCTTTGTATACATAATTATGTCAAAATGTGTCGTATGCTTCCATGTTAAGAAAATATAAAATGTCGAATAAATTTCGAAGTTCTTGCTCGAATTAAAAAAAATGGCTATCTATTTCACAAATTTTTCTTTAACAAAGCCGGATAAAAGTTTCGCGAAGATTCATTAATATTTGTGGCAGCTTTAGCGTACACAAGAAATAGACCATAGACGCATAGATACCACTCTAAAAATAGTCAAAACGTATTCAAGGGGTCTTAAAACACATATTGGCATCACAATATCAAAATTGAAAATTTTCACGAAAACAATTTCTCTATACTATCTATACTACTTCTCTATACTATCTATATAGTATGAGAAAATGAAAATGTATATATATATAAAAAAACCTTTTGAGCTATTTTAAGTCTCATGTATAATTCCCACCAGTACAAACTTCAATTCAACCCTTCCAATATTTTAATCCATTAAAAGCAATCAGATACTGAAACTGAAAAGAAAAAACAAAGAAAACCTTTTACGCTGTACCAGGGCATTTATTTCGTTCTGTACGTGGAATCTTGAAAATCTGGACTATTGCCAGAGAGCGTTCACTTAAATTATTTCCAACCTGTACGCCATTAGTTTTAGAGTCCGGTCTAATAGTATTACTGAAACGCAGACGTCTCACTTTTATTAGACGACGGCAAAGGATTAGTTCTCGAATTCCATTTACTACGATGATGTTTTGTGATGGTAATATTGCACGATAAAAATTACCTATGAAAAAATCCGATGTGGCGAATGGAAGACTGTTCCAAAGATCATCGACCTCACTTTTACTATGTGCTTAACCTGTGATTCATTCTTTTGATATTCGTTTGAAGAGATTCGTTCGTTTGATATTTCAATGCTTTCCAAGCGATATGCTATAACACAGTCGTTTTCTGTGGGTGGCTTGATAGTGCTCCACAGAAAAATGTTACATCGAATGGCAGCATAGTAATTTGACATAATTATGCATAAAAGGGGCTATTTATGGCTCAATGATTAGGAAACTTAATAGTTTCAATCATTACAGTGAAAAATATCCACTTTAAATTTTTGTGTTCGTGACATCACTAGGCTCCTCGGGGGAGGAGGGGCAAGTTAATTTTTATGTGGATATATGATGTAAATTAAGCTTTTTATAGGTCAAGTTCGCTTCTAAAAAAATCTGATGTGGGCAACACATGACTTTCCTTATATAATGTAATGAATTTACTACTTTTACAGTAAGAAAAATAGGTTTTCCTTATAGTAAATACTAATATTATTTCCAAGATATTGAATTTTCGACAATTAGTCGTCATTTCCATTGATATAGCATCATTTTTATCCATTTAGCGAGATTTTCGTTAATTTGGCAACATTTCAAGAAGTCGCCAAGTTGGCGACATTCCGCCAAATTCGTCGGCAAAATCTCGCCAAGCGTTATGGACGAAGAAATAAGTTATTCTTACAGCAGATAAATGACTATTGGCGTTAAAATACAAAAGTGTTACTTAAAGTATCTTTTTTCATGAATGGAACGAGCTAGATCCACGAGAATGATGTCACCTAAATTATCACATGGTATTACATATGAAAAGTGAACATGTTTCTCAATAGGATATATATATTTTTTAATTTTATATGACTTTTTGATAATTTTTTTGAAAAATGTACAATATCTCGAGAACGGTTCCTGTTAGCGTTCTAAAATTTATGTCAATCGTTTTCTAATGAAAAATTACATAAGAAATGTTTATTTGCGTAACTTTATTAGCGGTTTTGATATTTTGACGATTTTTTCAAAATTTCATTCGAAAATTTAGGGGGGTTCTGGACATTCGATTGCGTATAAAAACAATAGGCTTCCAGTGTTTACGGATTGTGATTTTTGTACTAAATTTTGTTCGAATCGATCCATTCGTTCGTCAGTTATCGTCTCCACAGACTCACTGACACACACACACACACACACACACACACACACACACACACACACACACACACACACACACACACACACACACACACACACACACACACACAGACATCACTTCAAAAATGTTTGATTCCTTATCAGGGATGCTTGAAACGTGCTCTCCCGTCGAAAACTCGAATTCGAATTTTCGACCCCGTTACAATACTTTCCTTATACATTATGTATATAAGGAAAGTAAAAATGTCGGTGAAAAAACTGCGCTGCTGCGTCCTTTTTACTGATATTTTATTTACGTCGATAACTCATTTAAAACTTAACCGAATTTTTTGAAATTTGAATTTGCAGTGTAAATTGCAGTTTTTCAGGTGGAGGTCGTTGCTGAGCGTTGTGTAATTAAAATCGCAGGTGCTGATATTATATATATATTGCTGATATTCTGATATTGCTGATATTGTATGACTATAATTCCTTTAAAACTACGATTTTTAAAAATGTGAATACATGTTATAAATTATTGTTTTACAGGCCGGGTTCGTTGTTGTATATAGTCAGATAAAAACAGCAGGCACTGAGTCTTTTTCATAGATATACATCGTCTATGTGCCTTGTGTTCCTGTAGCGATAAAAAGCTTAACAAACGAAAGCTTATTTTCGCATATTCGTCCGCGTAGTCGTCGAATTTTAGGCGAATATTTAGGATATATTACGCATGCATAGAAGGTGGGAAGCAGACGGATGAGTACGCGATCAACAACTATTCAAAGTTCAAAACATTTAAAGAAGGTGGCCGAACTGGTTGTCGAAAGCAACCAGTTTTGAGTTAAAGTTTGAAAGGTAATCTCGAGCTAAACTCCGTGCCGATTGAGCTACATACCCGGACTTAGGAGATATCCTATAAAAATCAATTTTTAACCAAACCTTTGATATCCGGCTGGCCATCCGATAATCTATTTACTGATTTACAAAGAAGACGATATGTCGGCGTTTATATATGGCATATTACACCTGCATAGCGGGCGAGACGCAGCGATATGACTATACGATCAACAGCTATTGCACATTCAAAACTTTTAAAGAAGGCGACTAAATTGATCATCGAATGTGACTAGTTTTGAATTAGAACATGAAAGGGGAATCTCGAGTTCAACTCCGTGCAGGTTGAGCTAGGTACCAGAACTTAGGATATATCTATTAAAATATCCTTTCTTAACCGAAACTTTGATATCCGGCTGGCTGTCCGATAATCTATCTATTGTTTTACAAAAGCTATTGATTACAATTATATGTCGGCGTTTATATAGGATACATTACGCCTGCATAGCGGGCGGGACACAACGGGATGACTACACGATCAACAGCTATTCCAAGTTCCAAACTTAAAAAAAAAGCGATCAATCCATTTACTGATTTACAAAGACGATGATATGTCCTTCTGCACTTGAAATGAAACTTATATTCTCTTTCAAATTTCAAATTAAAGTGCAATTTTTGATCAATATATATTGAGCTTTCCTTTATTTTTTTTTTATACAAGCCAAAAGTGGTGTTCAGGGTATGTAATTATGAAAATATGTACCTCTAATATTTTGACTAATTTTAAATTACTGATGTTATATTGGCGGAAAGTATACGAAACGAAAGTCAATATCTCTATGTATGTCACACTTGGCGAAATATTTAGCGACATATTGCAAATTCATGGATTTTTTTTTAAATAGTATATTGCCAAGCTCACAATAATTCAATAGTATGGAAAATCAATTTATTTATTTGATAATCTATGACGCTTCGAGGAAATTATTAATTTAATGGCCTTGATTCAAAATATAGCACGTTTAATTGTTCGTGGGAGAGGCGCGTTTTGATAGGGGTCCATAGAGAGTTGTAAAATAATTGTATTACTTTCCTTGCAATACATGGTAATGTATAGGGAAGGTATTGGAATCGTGCCGAAAATCGCAACTCGAGTTTTCGACGGATCTACACGTTTCGAGACCTCTAGAATACGAAAAAACTACTTTTAGCGTGACGTCCGTGTGTGTGTCTGTGTGTCTGTCTGTGTAGATTTTGTATCCACTTTAAATAAAAAAGTAATTGACCAAATTTCATAAAATTTGGTAGGTAAGTGGTAGGTACTTGTGGGCGAATCTGGTGCTGATTAGTTTTGGGTACGATTCGGGATAAAAGAACCCGCTTTTTTTTTGCGAAATGGCCTCCAAAAGCTTGTATCCACTCTAGCTGAAAAACTAATGGACCGAATTCCACAAAATTTGGTAGGTAAATCACTTGTGGGACACCCTGTGTCTGTCTGTCTGTCTGTGCAGATTTTGTATCCACTCTAAGTAAAAAAATAATGGACCGAATTTCATAAAAATTAGTAGATAAGTCACTTGTGAGCGAATCTAGTGCTGATTAGTTTTGGGTACGATTTGGGATAAAAGAGCCCGCCTTTTTTTTGCAAAATGCCCCGCAACAGCTTGTATCCACTCTAACTAAAAAACTAATGAACCGTATTTCGCAAAATTCGGTAGATACGTCACTTGTGGGTCACTCTGCTTTTGATTAGATTTTGGTACGATTCGGAAAAAAGTAACCTGCTCTTTTTTGCCAAATGGCCCTCAAAACTCGTCTAAATCTAAAATAAAGAACTACGTATGCTCAAATATATCCAATAAATGCTTGTTTTGTACGTAATGTTTAACGAAGAAAAGAATAAGACCAACGCCATTACACTAGGATTAGCCGTTCTCGAGATATTTTGGTTTTTTCGTACTTTCTCTACAGCACCTTTGAAAATAACCCCAATTACCAAATGAAAACGATAATTGAATTAAAAGTGAATTAAATTTAATTAAAATAAAGAGATCGTGGAAATAAGTCTGCAGGGAAAGTCATGTGCTGCCAACATCAGATTTTTTTGTGAAGCAGTCGTATGGTAATTTGGTGTCGTTAGGGGTCTTAAAGAATATAAGAGAATAAATTTTGTAATTGTATCAGGCTATGACGAATTTATAACAGGTGACAACAGAAAAAAAATCTGATATGGGCAGCACATGACTTTCCCTGCTGACTTATATCCACGTTCTCTTTATTTTAATTAAATTTAATTCAATTTTAATTCAATTTTCGATCTCATTTGTTAACTGGACTTATTTTCAAAGGTGGCGTACAGAAAATACGAAAAAACTAAAATATCTCGAGAAAGGCTAGTCCTAGTGTAATGGAGTTGATTTTATTATTTTCTTCGTTAAAAATTACGTATAAAACAAGCATTTGATGGATATATTTGAGCATATGTAGTTTTTTATTTTAGAATTTGACTGTTTTTGCAGGCTATTTTGCAAAAAGAGGCAGATTATTTTTTCTGAATCGTACCGAAATCTAATCAGCACTAGAGTAACCTACAGGTGACTTACCTACCGAATTTTGTGAAATTCGGTTCATTAGTTTTTGAGCTAGAGTGGATAAAATTTTTGAAGGCCATTTCGCAAAAAAGGCGGGTTCTGTTATCCCGAATAATACCCAAAACTAATCAGCACTAGATTCGCCCCCAAGGGATTTGCCTAACAAATTTTATGAATATCAGTCAATTAGTTTTTTAGTTAGAGTGGATGCAAAATCTGCACAGACAGACAGACAGACAGAGATACACACAGACGCTAAAAATCACGCTAAAAATAGTTTTTTTCGTATTCTGGAGGTCTCGAAACGTGTAGAGCCGTCGAAAACTCGAATTGCGATTTTCGGAATGATTCCAACACTTTCCCTATACATTACCATGCATTGCAGGGAAAGTAATAATAAAGAAACATTCATGATAGATAAATTAACAAAGTACAAATATGAATAATTTACTGTAATACACAATCGGAAAGAAACTTAATGGAATATCACAAAAATATATTTTATTAAGCAGATATTGCTGGTAATTTATACCATATGTGGCAAAATTAATGATCTGATAATAACGATTTTTAGAAAATTTTAAAGAAGAATAGAAATTACTATAATAGGCAAATACATCAGGAGTATATTTAATTATATACAAATTGTACATAGAGCAACTAATAAAAGTGCGCTGCGCCATTCCATCTTAAATCACTCAAAAAAAGAATATTTGGTTGCATGACCATTTTTGAAAATTTTTATATTTTGCGCAACGTTCCTACATATTTAAGAATATGAAAACGATTTTTAAAATTTGTAATCTAGCTCGTTCATTTAGTGGAGCCATTTTCTCAACATGCCAGACTCCAAATGTGATGTTCAAACAAATTCAAATATTTTGGAACTAAAAATATTTAGATAATTGAAATAAGAACTACTTTACTGGCCTTAAATTGGTCTACCTTTTATACTCTTTTAAAGTTTGTGTAACTGAAACCTGGGTAGCTTGAATTTAGCGCTGAAATTCAGCATCAGTTTAGCTGAAACTGCAGTTTTTAGGCTTTTTACTTTCCTTATATACATAATGTATAAGGAAAGTATTGTGACGGGGTCGAAAATTCGAATTCGAGTTTTCGACGGGAGAGCACGTTTCAAGCATGCCTGATCACGAATCAAACATTTTTGAAGTGATGTCTGTGTGTGTGTATGTGTGTGTGTGTGTGAAAGTATGTGTGTGTGTGTGTCAGTGAGTCTGTGGAGACGATAACTGACGAACGAATGGATCGATTCGAACCAAATTTGGTACAAAAATCACAATCCATAAACACTGGAAGCCTATTGTTTTTATACGCAATCGAATGTTCAGAACCCCCCCTAAATTTTCGAATGAAATTTTGAAAAAATCGTCAAAAAATCAAAACCACTAATAAAGTTACGCAAATAGGCATTTCCTATGTAATTGTTTATTAGAAAACGATTGGCATAAATTTTAGAACACTAACATGAATCGTTCTCAAGATATTGCACATTTTTCAAAAAAATTATCAAAAAGTCATATAATATAAAAAAAAAATATTTCCTATTGAGAAACATGCTCACTTTTCATATGTAATACCACACGATAAATTGGGTGACATCATTCTCGTGGATCTAGCTCGTTCCATTCATGAAAAAAGATACTTTGAGTAATACTTTTATATTTGAATGCCAATAGCCATTTTTCTGCTGTAAGAATAACTTATTTCTCCGGTCATAACGCTTGGCGAGATTTTGGCGACGAATTTGGTGGAATGTCGCCAACTTGGCGACTTTTTGAAATGTTGCTAAATTAACGAAAATCTCGCCAAATGGATACAAATGACGCTAAATCAATGAAAATGACGACTAATTGTCGAAAATTCAATATTTTAGAAAGAATATTAGTATCCACTATAAGAAAAACCTATTTTTGTTACTGTAAAAGTAGTAAATTCATTACATTATATAAGGAAAGTCATGTGTTGCCCACATCAGATTTTTAAGAATAATGAAGGGAACAATTTTAAATCTTCAAATTTTCACCATATCTACCCTACTCTCAATGTCTTTGCTGGAGAAATTTCAAGACTGAGAACTTTCTCCTTTTTATTTTATTAAATCCCAAACATGGCGACTTTTTCAAATTCACAAATATTGAAGTCCTAATATCTCTGGTGAGGGAACCTGGAAAAATCTGATACTTGCTGAGAATCAAGTAGTACTAAATACCACCTAATTGTAGTAAAAATTGGGAGTTTGAGTCTTTTCCGGTTTTACTGATATGGAGCGAAGAGTAAGTCCTAAAAGAAACAAATCTTAATTTCCACTTATTCATAATGTTTGATACCTTTTATTAAAAATTGTCATTGTACAGTCGTGATATTTCATTACAGAGTTTATCAGTAATCTGGTAGCTTTGTTCTCTAGGTGTATGAAGTTCCAGAGGAGTGTGTTTTCTCAGTACTTTTGACAGATTAACCTATTCTCAGTTCAGAATTGACACAACTTTTTGCAGTAAGTACTATTAACAATATGAAAATGACGTTCATTTATATATGCATGTTACCTTTTTCTTCTTTCAGCTACAAACTAGGGTTGTCAGGTTTGGCTATTTTTATCCAATTTGGCTATTTTTGATCATGATGGGTTAATTTTTATAACATTGAATTTTAAAGATAAAATGTTAAATAAATTTTCATTAATAACAATAATTTATGATTTTCAATTATTTATAATTCATAATTTTCACGATTTGCAGGATTAATAATAAGAATAAATAGAAAATTTGTAACAAAGTTATGCATGTTTGATAAATAAATAAGTAAAATTTTAGGAATTGTTCATCACTTCATATCTATAAAACCAGAAAATACCATCCAATACACTCCACATCTATAAAATCAACATTTTTTCAGTTCCCCTACCAGATCCATTAAGGCTTAAACACTTGTAAATTTGAGAAAGTCGTCATGTTTGGGACTTAATAAAATAAAAAGAAGAAAGTTCTCAGTTTTAAAATTTCTCCAGCTAAGACATTAGAAATAGGGTAAGATTTGGCGAAAATTTGAAGATTTAAAATTGTTTTCTTCATTATTTCTAAAAAGCCTAAAAAATGCATTTTTTGCTAAACTGATGCTGAATTTCAACGCTAAATTTCATGCGACCCAGGTTGCAGTTACACAAACTTTACAATAACATGAACTGTTGACCACTTCAAAGCCAGTAAAATAGTTTTTATTCCAAGTATTTAACTATTTCGAGTTCCAAGATATTTAAATTTGCCGGAACATCAAATTTCATCAAATTTGGATTCCGACATGTTGAAAAAAATGGCTGTACCAAATAAACGAGCTAGATGAAAATTTTTTAAAAATCGTTTTTTTTCATCTGCTAAAATATGTAGGAACATTTGTGCAAAATATAAAAATTTTCAAAAATGGTCATGCAACCACCACTGGATGATTCTATATGGAATGGCCCTGCTTCCAAATTTCAGATTATCTGGTGTAACAAAAATGACAGACAAAGGATACATTTCCGAGAAAATGCAGTGTTTTGATTAAATCTAAGCTGAATGAGAATACGCTTGTTAGCAATGAAAATGTCAGAGTTGATGTTATCTACAATAAAAAGGGATTATTTCTACCTACACAATTAAATCGTAAACTTTCTTCCAGTGTAGCAAAATCGGACTGGAAGATATGATCACTATATTGTTGTAAAATGTGACGGAGATGCTTCTAGGTGAGATTAGAATATTCGTATGACGTATACTAGCGTGGTTGCATTCTTAATGAGTCCAAACTTCTGGATAAATAACACAATTATTTACAGAAGCAATATACAACAAATAGCTCGATACATTAAAACAATTAAATGCTTCACTAATTTCACAAAACAGCTGTTACTGTTCTCAAAACACTGACGTATTTCGTAATTCAATGTACCTCGTGTCCACCTTGTTCCTCCAAATAAGCTATGTCTCCTTTTATATGTTCTCTGTAGAAACTTTCAGAAGGGGCTCATATTTCGAAGAATACTCGGTATTTCGAGACGGTTCTCAAACTTTCGAAAAGTGGCCAAATGTCTTCAAATTGTTGATAAAACGCCTAAACTGGCAACCCTGATTAATAGTCCTGACATAGCAAGTCTAGATTCACGTCATAATAATGGCTGCATGTACAGCGTTTGTTCCTTCTGCTTCCATTAGAGGTATTTTTTGTGTTCGTAACAATATTGTTGTACCCAAACAAAGATAAAACCATTTTCATCGAGAGGAGATTTTACCAAAATAGCAGTTAAAGAAATAATTAGTTCAAATGAAAGTACGATCAAAAAGGTACAAATAACAAACTTTAGTGCATCTGTTATTATACATTTTATTTATAACCTAATCCAAAATTTAAATCTAATACGAATATACAAAATATAGATCTTTGAATGACACAATTCCCACTTGAAGATGTAACAGGGGACCGATAGTAAGTTACTTCTTAATAAAAATAAACACTTTTCCCATTTATCAAAGCAGCTAATTGACTAAACGGCAATGCTATAAAGTAAGACATCGAATCAAATAACGTCAACGATTTATAGACAGAATTAATTTTGTGGACCAGAAAGCACAGGCCAGGGCGAATTTATAGCAGTAGTAGCTTAAGAGATAAAGTGGATTTTTGCAATACTAAAAGAATCAGAGACGAAAAAATGAATACCTAAATAAATATATGTGCTACGTGGCTACAATTTGTAGCTATAGATGCCTTCAAAAATAAACCTTTCATGTTCAAATAAGTTTCCGCCTTTATGAAATACTATAATTTTAGTTTTATCAATATTAACCGTCACGCAGAAATCTTGGCAGAAACTGCTGAGATTTTTGTTATTCGTAAAAAGTAAGATATACAATTAACCCTTTGACAAATAAATATTTAAAATATCAGAATTGTCAAGATGTAAAGCTAAATTATTTTAAAATAATGTAAAGACTAAGAATCTGAAGGACATCAATGCAAATAATAAAGCCACCAGTAATACCAACACTTGTTTAATCCCTACCATTAACTTTATTATACATATATTTAAACAATTAAACATACTCATAAATAACAAGCAGGTTTTGAAGCACTATCTATAAAAAGACTATGATTAATATTGTCAAAAGATTGCCATGATACTTAAAAGCAGCAACAGTTAACTAGACTCTTACGTAACTTACCATGAATTAAAAATATGATGTGGGCAGTTTATGTGTTTCTCTACATAATGGGATAACTTTACTATATTCAAACTATGATGTACATTTTATAAATTTATTAGTAAAAGCAGGATTAGTTCTTATTCACACTCCTTAATAATATGGGAATTATATAAAATATTAAATTGTAGCGAACACTTTTTACCTTACATACATAATATAATATATAGGAAAATATTTTGACGGTTCGAAAATTCGAATTCGAGTTTTCGACTCCAAAAATTTGGAAGACATTAATTACTATTGCAGATTTGGCATTTGCAGCTTTGTGTAATCCGAGTTCAATATGAATTGGATACCGGCTATGTGGAAGGGCTGAAATTGTCAGTCTCCATAGAAGTTCATAAAATCTTAGTATATAGCAAATCTTCTTGCTGCTATTGTAGATAACGGCTATTCCATGCTGACGAGCGAATAATAAGCGCAAAACCGATGCTGGCATATGCAATGGACGTCATTTCCAAATTTTGAAGAACATCCCTTACAGCAGGCTTTGTGAGTTTGAATGCTATTCATAGTCGTAGCAGAGTTATAAGTTGGATTACCATTAGAGAAAACCTTAGATTAATAAGAGTACTAATTGCTTAGAGGGATATTTGATGGATTACTATTAGAGAAAAGATTAGATATAATTAATATGCGTACCAATTGTTTAGTGGGATATTCAATGGATTACCATTAGAAAAAACATTAGATTAATATGAGTACTAATTGCTTAGTGGGATATTTGATGGATTACTATTATAGAAAACATTAGATATAATATGCGTACCAATTGTTTAGTGGGATATTTAATGGATTACCATTAGAGAAAACATTAGATTAATATGAGTACTAATTGCTTAGTGAGATATTTGATAGATTACTATTATAGAAAACATTAGATTAATGAGTACTAATTGCTTAGTGGGATATTTGATGGATTACTATTAGAGAAAAGATTAGATATAATATGCGTACCAATTGTTTAGTGGGATATTCAATGGATTACCATTAGAGAAAACATTAGATTAATATGAGTACTAATTGCTTAGTGGGATATTTGATGGATTACTATTAGAGAAAAGATTAGATATAATATGCGTACCAATTGTTTAGTGGGATATTCAATGGATTACCATTAGAGAAAACGTTAGATTAATATGAGTACTAATTGCTTAGTGGGATATTTGATGGATTATTATTATAGAAAACATTAGATATAATATGCGTACCAATTGTTTAGTGGGATATTCAATGGATTACCATTAGAGAAAATATTAGATTAATATGAGTACTAATTGCTTAGTGGATATTTGATGGATTACTATTAGAGAAAACATTAGATATAATATGCGTACCAATTGTTTAGTGGGATATTCAATGGATTACCATTAGAGAAAACATTAGATTAATATGAGTACAAATTGCTTAGTGGGATATTTGATGGATTACTATTATAGAAAACATTAGATATAATATGCGTACCAATTGTTTAGTGGGATATTTAATGGATTACCATTAGAGAAAACATTAGATTAATATGAGTACTAATTGCTTAGTGAGATATTTGATGGATTACTATTATAGAAAACATTAGATATAATATGCGTACCAATTGTTTAGTGGGATATTCAATGGATTACCATTAGAGAAAACATTAGATTAATATCAGTACTAATTGCTTAGTGGGATATTTGATGGATTACTATTAGAGAAAAGATTAGATATAATATGCGTACCAATTGTTTAGTGGGATATTCAATGGATTACCATTAGAGAAAACATTAGATTAATATGAGTACTAATTGCTTAGTGGGATATTTGATGGATTACTATTAGAGAAAAGATTAGATATAATATGCGTACCAATTGTTTAGTGGGATATTCAATGGATTACCATTAGAGAAAACATTAGATTAATATGAGTACTAATTGCTTAGTGGGATATTTGATGGATTACTATTAGAGAAAAGATTAGATATAATATGCGTACCAATTGTTTAGTGGGATATTTAATGGATTACCATTAGAGAAAACATTAGATTAATATGAGTACTAATTGCTTATTGGATATTTGATGGATTACTATTAGAGAAAATATTCGATTAATATGCGTACTAATTGTTTAGTAGGATACTTGATTGATTACCATTAGAGAAAACATTAGATTAATATGAGTACTAATTGCTTAGTGAGATATTTGATAGATTACTATTATAGAAAACATTAGATTAATGAGTACTAATTGCTTAGTGGGATATTTGATGGATTACTATTAGAGAAAAGATTAGATATAATATGCGTACCAATTGTTTAGTGGGATATTCAATGGATTACCATTAGAGAAAACATTAGATTAATATGAGTACTAATTGCTTAGTGGGATATTTGATGGATTACTATTAGAGAAAAGATTAGATATAATATGCGTACCAATTGTTTAGTGGGATATTCAATGGATTACCATTAGAGAAAACGTTAGATTAATATGAGTACTAATTGCTTAGTGGGATATTTGATGGATTACTATTAGAGAAAAGATTAGATATAATATGCGTACCAATTGTTTAGTGGGATATTCAATGGATTACCATTAGAGAAAACATTAGATTAATATGAGTACTAATTGCTTAGTGGGATATTTGATGGATTACTATTAGAGAAAAGATTAGATATAATATGCGTACCAATTGTTTAGTGGGATATTCAATGGATTACCATTAGAGAAAACGTTAGATTAATATGAGTACTAATTGCTTAGTGGGATATTTGATGGATTATTATTATAGAAAACATTAGATATAATATGCGTACCAATTGTTTAGTGGGATATTCAATGGATTACCATTAGAGAAAATATTAGATTAATATGAGTACTAATTGCTTAGTGGATATTTGATGGATTACTATTAGAGAAAACATTAGATATAATATGCGTACCAATTGTTTAGTGGGATATTCAATGGATTACCATTAGAGAAAACATTAGATTAATATGAGTACAAATTGCTTAGTGGGATATTTGATGGATTACTATTATAGAAAACATTAGATATAATATGCGTACCAATTGTTTAGTGGGATATTTAATGGATTACCATTAGAGAAAACATTAGATTAATATGAGTACTAATTGCTTAGTGAGATATTTGATGGATTACTATTATAGAAAACATTAGATATAATATGCGTACCAATTGTTTAGTGGGATATTCAATGGATTACCATTAGAGAAAACATTAGATTAATATCAGTACTAATTGCTTAGTGGGATATTTGATGGATTACTATTAGAGAAAAGATTAGATATAATATGCGTACCAATTGTTTAGTGGGATATTCAATGGATTACCATTAGAGAAAACATTAGATTAATATGAGTACTAATTGCTTAGTGGGATATTTGATGGATTACTATTAGAGAAAAGATTAGATATAATATGCGTACCAATTGTTTAGTGGGATATTCAATGGATTACCATTAGAGAAAACATTAGATTAATATGAGTACTAATTGCTTAGTGGGATATTTGATGGATTACTATTAGAGAAAAGATTAGATATAATATGCGTACCAATTGTTTAGTGGGATATTCAATGGATTACCATTAGAGAAAACATTAGATTAATATGAGTACTAATTGCTTAGTGGGATATTTGATGGATTACTATTAGAGAAAAGATTAGATATAATATGCGTACCAATTGTTTAGTGGGATATTTAATGGATTACCATTAGAGAAAACATTAGATTAATATGAGTACTAATTGCTTATTGGATATTTGATGGATTACTATTAGAGAAAATATTCGATTAATATGCGTACTAATTGTTTAGTAGGATACTTGATTGATTACCATTAAAGAAATGATTAATATGCGTACCAATTACTTAGTAGGATACTTGATGGATTTCCATTAGAGAAAACATTAGATTAATAAGCGTACTCATTAGTGGGATACTAGATAGAGTCAACGTGATTTCTCTCTATTTAAGTGTAGCATTCCAAAAGAACTTTCCAGCACTTACCACTGATTAGTTGATTATGTATAGAATTAAAACAGTTTACTTCTCGAAGGAACATAATATTGTATATCCCTTCCTAAGGAGCGTGTAGTTATAAACATTATACGAGTTATAATTCTTCGGTAAATATCATAAGAATTCACATAGATTACGTCTATCAGCAAAGCACTCACTGCCAAACCACTGAACAACTACTAGAATGAATACAACGAGTCTATCAATAAGTCAAATTTAACGTAAAAATTAACTTGTATTTTACAACTTGTGTTTATAGTAATAGAAGTCAATGTTTATACATATATAATGGCTTCAGGGAGGTGAAAATAAAACCCCATAAGTGCATTTGGATGGATAACACAAATCTAAATCCGAATGAAAAATAGCATTAATGCTGTTATTCTACCCAGAATATTGTGACATAATTTATTACTTTTAAAATACATGTTTTGCGACTCAGGAAGTAACAAAGTCACAAAAATAGGTGAATGGTCTGAGGGTGGATAGGGTTACATATAAAAATTAGTTATACAAATATACAGGGTTCCTAGGGAAATCCTAACTCCTCCCCCAAATAACTTTGTAAGGAAAGATTGGCGAGCATACATGTTAGGTCTATCTATAGTAAAGCGACCATGCCCGAGCGAATAAAAGCGACTGTAGTGCTCCTAATCAAAAATTAAAAAGTAAGGATTATGTTCTCAGCAAAGGGCGAGATAGACGAAGAAAGTTTTATAAAGTTATAGAGCATTATCCAATGAGTAGGAATTGACATTAAACGATTACAAAAGGTAGTTATTTGACACAATATGGTTCTTCGAAATTCTATTCAATGCAGAAACGACACAATAAACACTTACAGGAACAGAAATCTAGTGTAGACCTTGTCTAAAATGCTATCTATCATAGATAATGCACGCTTAAATTCCAGAAAACAATTCCCGCGTACTATGGTAAGAATTGTAGGTATCACCGGGTTAGAAGTCCTGATGATACAACTTTTTAATAGATATTTATTACCTTCTATATACGCTTTTTTCATTTCTGGTGTCAATTATTACTCAGTTGACAACTCTCTGAAACTTTGTAATTGACTTTTCTCTTCTATCCCGCTTTGTTACCGAGTCCGTTATCTGAACTTTTAAAGTTCTCCACTAGGGTCACTACAATCACTTTTATTCCATCGAGCATGATCACTTTACTATAGATAGCCCTAACATGTACATTACAGGACTTTTCCTTACAAAGTTATTGAGATACTTAGGGACTTTCATAGAAATCATGTGTACAGGTACCAAAACAATAATAAAAATCTAATGAGTATAGCACCACTTTTCCTACATACTCAAATTCATTTTCTCTTTTTTTCTTTTATAATTTATTGAATTGAGTTTAATTGCACAAAATAACACTGATAATTATTTCAAATGACACTAAATTTGCAATTCCATTTCAATTTTCCTTTTCATTCGACAACTGAATGCATTTTCAAAGGCCACGTGGCAAAATACGGAAAAAATAAAACATCTCGAGAACGATTAGTCCTAGAATTTTGGGGTTACTCGTGTTCTTTTCATCGTCAAAAAATGACGTATAAAATAAGCATTTATTGATGCATTTGATACAAGAATTAAATTGAAACATTGAGTACAAGAAGTCTTTTATTTTGGATTTTGACAAATTTTGTGGGCTATTTCGTAAAATAAGGCAGGTTCTTCATTTCCAAATAGTGCAAACGCTAACCAGCACCAGAGGATCCAATAAGTGACTTATCTTAAGGGGACGGTGGACGTTGAAATGAGCAAAAATCGACTAAAAAAAGTTTTTTTTTTTTAATATATAACATTGTTCTACACATTTAACCTTTTGCTTACGGGTGGGACAGCGTCCATCCCAAACGAAGAACCTCCCAAAATACAGGTATTTGGCATATCCTATCCCAAACAGTCCTATCCCCCTTTGCAGACATTGGCGTCCATGGAAATCACCGGCAGAAACATTTCCACCTGCTGCAGCAGGGGGATAGGGTATTCCAAATACCTGTATTTCGAGAGGTTCTTCGTTTGGGATGGACGCTGTCTCACCCGTAAGCAAAATGTTAAATGCATTTTTTTTCGAAACGGAATTTTCGAAGGTTTTACATTTTTAAAATGCTCCATGCGTCTTAATTTTTGTTTGAGATGCATGAAATTTGGTAAGAACATACATTTTAATGAAACTGGGTATGCATTTTATAATTGAACTTTATTAAGGTAATTAAAAGTAAATAATAACCCAATTAAATGATGAAAATTAAGTTTTAATGCAGAAAAATATTTTTAAAAAATTAACTTTCTAAGTGATTTAAAAATGGATACCCAAATTGGTTCATAATGTGGTTTTGAGTGATCTTAATGAAAAATTAATCAAAAATGGAACAAATGGCACGCAAGGAACATTTTCAAATTTTCGTTAAAAAAAGTTAAATTAAAAAAAATGCAAAATTATAACAAAATTGAAAAAAATTGAATGGTATTTTATATAGTAATGTTAAGAAGAATATATATACAAATTTTCATGTTTCTAAGTCAATAAATAAATAAAAAAAATTTCAACGTCCACCGTCCCCTTAAGAGCGACTTATCTACAAAATCTTTTGAAATTTGGTCAATCAGTTTTCCAATTAGAGTGGATATATAAGATCATTGCGGGCCATTCAGCAAAAAAGACAGGTTCTTAATATATTGTAGGTATAACGAATAATTAAATCGACGCTACCCGATTTTTCCTCCTTAATAGCTAACCCTTTGCAACAGTAAGGATCTATAATACAAATTTCTTACGGTGCTAAGTTTCAATAAGGAAAAATACATCAAATTTACATATAGCTGAATAAGGGTCAAGAAAACGTGCTTTTTTGTAATATGATGATAATGTTTCGCATGCATGAGTTTATTTGCTGAAAGGAATTTTTGCACGAATATTGGTTGCTATTGTGCGATAAGTAATTTTTGAAAATTATACAACAGCTTTCCCGATAATCTTGATGTTTTTATTCATCGGAAATGGATTTTAAAAATCATTTGTTGTAAATATTTTATATTTTAATGTATTCATTCATTTGCAAGTGCTTTCGAAAATCATCTGTTGTCAATAGTTTGCATGATAATGTATTTCATTATATTTTAATCTGCATATTTTGTATTGTATTACTTTCCTTATATACAATAATATATAAGGAAAGTATTGTGACGGGGTCGAAAATTTAAATTCGAGTTTTCGACGGGAGAGCACGTTTCAAGCACCCCTGACCACGAATCGAACATTTTTGAAGTGATGTCTGTGTGTGTGTGTGTGTGTGTGAAAGTATGTGGGTGTGTGAAAGTATGTATGGGTGTGTGAAAGTATGTGTGGGTGTGTGAAAGTATGTGTGTGTGCGTGCGTGTGTGTGTGTGTGTGTGTGTCAGTGAGTCTGTGGAGACGATAACTGACGAACGAATGGACCGATTCGAACGAAATTTGGTACAAAAATTTCATTCCATAAACACTGGAAGCCTATTTTTTTTTATCGAATGTTCAGAACCCTCCCTAAAATTTCGAGTGAAATTTTGGAAAAATCGTCAAAAAATCAAAACCTTTAATATAGTTACGCAAATAGACATTTTTTATGTAATTTTTCATTAGAAAACGATTGACATAAATTTTAGAACGCTAACATGAACCGTTCTCGAGATATTGCATACTTTTAAAAAAATTATCAAAAAGTCATATAAAATAAAAAAAAGAATATTTCCTATTGAGAAACATGTACACTTTTCATATGTAATACCATCCGAGAAATTGGATGACATCATTCTCGTCGATCTAGTTCCATTCATGAAAAAAGATACTTTGAGTAATACTTTTGTATTTAAACGTCAATAGTCATTTATCTGCTGTAAGAATAACTTAGTTCTCCGTCTATAACGCTTGGCGAGATTTTGGCGACGTATTTGGTGGAATGTCGCCAATTTGGCGACTTTTTAAATGTTGCAAAATTAACGAAAAACTCGCCAAATGGATAAAAATGGCGTTAAATCAATGGAAATGACGACTCATTGACGAAAATTTAATATCTTGGAAAGAATATAAATATCTACTATGAAAAAAATCTGATGTGGGCACCACATGACTTTCCTTATATAATGTAATGAATTTACTACTTTTACAGTAAAAAAAAATAGGTTTTTATAGTCGATACTAATATTTATACTAATATTTTTTTTTATATAGTCGATACTAATATTTTTAGTTGATACTAATATTTTTAATATTTTTACCTAATATTTTTCGACAATTAGTCGTCATTTTTATTGATTTAGCGTCATTTTTATCAATTTGGCGAGATTTTCGTTAATTTGGCAACATTTCAAAAAGTCGTCAAGTTGGCGACATTCCGCCAAATTCGTCGCCAAAATCTCGCCAAGCGTTATGGACAAAGAAATAAGTTAGTCTTACTGCAGACAAATGACTATTGGCGTTCAAATACAAAAGTATTACTTAAAGTATCTTTTTCATGAATGGAACGAGCTAGATCCACGAGAATGATGTCATCCAATTTATCGCATGGTATTACATATGAAAAGTGAACATGTTTCTCAATAGGAAATATTTTTTTTTTAATTTCATATGACTTTTTGATAATTTTTATGAAAAATGTGCAATATCTCGAGAACGGTTCATGTTAGCGTTCTAAAATTTATGTCAATCGTTTTCTAATGAAAAATTACATAAGAAATGTCTATTTGCGTAACTTTATTCGTGGTTTTGATTTTTTAACGATTTTTTCAAAATTTCATTCGAAAATTTAGGGGGGTTCCGAACATTCGATTGCGTATGAAAACAATAGGCTTCCAGTGTTTACGGATTGTGATTTTTGTACCAAATTTGGTTTAAATCGGTCCATTCGTTCGTCAGTTATCGTCTCCACAGACTCACTGACACACACACACACATACACACATACTTTCACACACACACACACACACACACACACACACACACACAGACATCACTCCAAAAATGTTTGATTCGTGATCAGGGATGCTTGAAACGTGCTCTCCCGTCGAAAAGTCGAATTCGAATTTTCGACCCCGTCACAATACTTTCCTTATACATTATGTATATAAGGAAAGTAATAATATATTTCGTTTTACTGTAAAAGTAGTAATATTATATAAGGAAAGTCATGTGCCCACATCAGATTTTTTAATCTTGCACGCTATTACTGGGCGTTTGTCCTGTAACTTGCATTCCTTAAAATAAATAAATAAAAGTACAAATAAAGGCGAAACAAAATGTTCAAAACTGCAGCTTGATTATCAATAACACCGGACAAAGAATGTAGAGATTTTCTATATATATGACATCAAATAAAGTTACTTTTATCTTGTTTGATTTGCTAAATATGAAAATGGCCGGAAAAATACCAGAGGACCTCTAGTTACTTTCCCTACCGGCATAGTAGAATGTAAAGAAAGTATTGTGACGAGATCGAAAATTCGAAAACGAGTTTTCGACGGAATATTGCGTTTAAAGCAACCCTGTACTTGAATCGAACATTTTTAGGTATGCGTATATATGTCAGTATGTATGTGATCTATGTTAGTATGTGTGTATGTATGTTAGTGTGTGTGTGTATGTATGTTAGTGTATGTGTGCACGTATGTTACTGTGTGTGTGTGGAACGCTCGAGTCTGTGAACATGGTACTTCATGAACGTCTGAAGCGTTTAGAAAATATTTTAGTACGAATATTACAATCATTGAATATTGGAACACTGTTGATTTTAAATAAGGAAAAATTGAGAAAACATTTGGAATAAATACAATCGAATGTTCGGAAGACCCCAAATTTTCGAATGAAGTTTTGAAAATGTCACTAAAAATAAACTCTTTCAACAATGATAAAAAAATGTTCATTTCAGATGAAATTTTTATTGAAAAACGATTGAAGTAAACTTTAAAACACTAGCATGAATCGTTCGCGATATATTGTACGATTTCTGAATAAAGATTTAAAAATCATTAAAAAAACAGAACTTTGAATACTGTTAAATAAATAATCATTTCATATGTAATGTTTAATTAGAAAACGATTAATACAAATCTTAACGATTAACACAAAGCTAGCACAAACCGTTCTTAAGATGTTGCACGTTTTCTAAATACATTTATCAAAATTATATAATATTCAAAAGTAGTAAATATTGTCAAATATGCTTATCTTTCTGTTACCAATATTCTGCAATATTGTGCAACATAATTAGTGAATATAGATAGTTTCATTTACGAGAGAAGATGATGTTTGTAATAGTTTTGTATTTTGATGCCGAAGAATTCGCCAATAGTCCTTTATGCCATGCAATTTATATTAATTAAATGTAAATCGTATTTTGATGATGATTTTGCTCAAAAAAAATGAGTCATTTGTTTGGAGTAAAAAGTTGCCAAAAGCGCACAATTTCAATTGACGTGGGGTTAATTTAATGTCAAAATCATTGTTCTGTGGGTTTTGTACACCGTAATCACGCTGTGAAAGAAGTAATGCCATGGCATCATGTAGGGAAGTCTTGCGTTGTCCACATCAGATCTTTTTTTTAAATATCAATAATAAAGCAGATTTTGTAGAAAATTCTAGCAAAATGTAGCTCAAAACTCGTTTCTACCATTGGTAAATTCAAATTTTTTCCCAAGTTCATCGAAAGGACCTCCCCCTCACACCACACTTTGGTAACGCTCTTTCTTACGTATGAGGAATCGATGACAATATCAGACAGTTCACGACAGGGCAACGTTTCTCAGTACTGAGAAAATGTAATCAGTCTTACTTTCAGTGGATTTTGGGACACGACCAAAAACAGGGCACTGCGATGAGTTCTGCAAAGAAAATCAATTTTTTGCTTCAAGGAATGAAAACCACTTGTTCGTTTAGTTCGAACTGGAGAAATCATGCTATTGACCTACATGCACGTAAGTTAACTATATAATAGGGCAGCGCTTTTTTTGTTCGTGTACCCTTTTCTGACACATAGATAAGAAAAGACATTATCTCTGTCTGTCGGTCATGCTTGGAGGTAAATTTGGCGATGTTGGTGTCGAACTTGGCGATAAATTTGACAATGTTAGCGGCGAATTTGACAATATAGACCAGAGGGTGCTCGTCCCGGACATGGTTAACTTGATTTTTGTTTACATGACTCTGCGCATATGATGTCATGTAATAGCAAACGCGAGCATATTGTTCTCGGATTCCCAGGAGAGACAGAACTTGTTAACTGCAATTGTCATTCTGAACACAAGCGTCTCTAAATCTCTTTGAACGTCACTGGGGAAGGTGTGCACAGCACAATTTAAAATATCTGCGCAAGTTGTTTATGTCTGCATATTGCCACTTTAAAATTGACAAACAATTGTAATAATTGACAAACAATTATAACAATTCTATTAATGCGAAAACTTGCTGAGTTTTGACAACGACTCTTAACGTCCTCCCTCGTCCGTGACGTCATGAATAACGAAATGCTATACTCGTCGTCGATGAGCTGACAACTTCTTGATTCGTTGCCGGGCTGACTGCCTAACCTTATATTGAAGAGTCTTAATATAGACAACGAACTTGGTGACAAGTTTGACTATCTTCGGAGTGGATTTGGCGTAATACCGAAAAGCTACCGAGAATTCACTATTTACCTTACACTTTCGGGTAGGTTCGACGGTCTGGATAGAAAGAAATATAATTTGCTATTTTTAAATATTAATTTAAATTTCTCCCACAAACCCAGTAGATTTGTGGAAATTATTAATTTAATATTTTTGATTCAATAAAATATAAGTATTACAAAGACAGTTAAGAGTTTTACATTAGGTGAAAAAGTTTTGATTTTATTTTGCCTCTGTAAAACATCGATAGTTTTCAATCTGAATACGTGCTAATTTTTTTAATGAAATCTCTACTTGAAACATTTTTATTTTCCCTGCAATGCATGGTAATATATAGGGAAAGTTTTGTTTTTATTTTGTCTCAGTAAAACATCGAAAGTTTTCAATCTGAATATGTGCTGATTTTTTTAATAAAATCTCTACCCGAAACATTTTTACTTTCCCTGCAATGTATTGTAATAGGGAAAGTTTTGTTTTTATTTTGTCTCAGTAAAACATTGAAAGTTTTCAATCTAAATATATGCTGTTTTGTTTTAATAAAATCTCTATCCGAAGCATTTTTTCTTTCCCTGAAATGCATGGTAATGTATAGAGAAAGTTTTGTTTTTATTTTGTCTCAGTAAAACATCGAAAGTTTTCAATCTGAATATGTGCTGATTTTTTTTTAATAAAATCTCTACCCGAAACATTTTTACTTTCCCTGCAATACATAGTAATGTATAGGGAAAGTATTGGAATCGTGTCGAAAATTGCAACTCTAGTTTTCGACGGATGTACACGTTTTGGGACCTCTAAAACAAGAAAAACTATTTTTAGCGTGACGTCTGTGTGTGTGTCTGCGGGGGTGTTTGTATGTACAACTTGTGTTTCCACTTTAACTTAAAAACTAATAGACCAAATTTCATATAAAATTATATGCAAGTACGTCACTTGTGTGTGACCCTGTTGCTGATTTGATTTTGGTACGATTCAGGACAAAGGAATCCGCTTTATTTTGCGAAATGGTCCCCCAAAATCTCATTCATTCTAGTTAAAAAACTAGTTGACTAAATTTTACAAAATTTGGTAGACAAGTCACGTGTAGGACAATCACCTGTTGCTGTTTAGATTTTCGTACGATTCGGAAAAGAAGAACTTGCCTTTTTTACGAAATGTCCCGCAAAAATCGCCTAATCTAAATTAAAAGACTACGTATGCTCAAATATATCAATTAAATGCTTGTTTTGTACGTAATTTTTGACAAGAAAAAGAACCAAACCCATTGCTCTAAGACTATTCGTTAAGATATTTTAGTTTCTTCGCTTTTTTGTACACCACCTTTTAAAATGTTTCAGTTTCCAAATAAAAACCAAAATTAAATATATATATGCTAATTTAGTTCTATTTTGTGAAATTAAACTCAATTTAATGAATTATTAAACATATATAGAGAAAGTGAATATGAGTCTGCAGGGAAAGTCATGTGCTGCCCACATCAGATTTTTTTAAATTTCATTTATGACTAAATAATGATTATTCCCCTTAACGTCATGAAAAGTAGTAGAATATATTTAATAAAATAATGATGTTTCCATCGTTTTGGTCGAATTCTAAAGAGAAATATAAATTCCACAACAAGCCATTATATTGCATAAAAGTTTCGAAAATTTAAACAGTTCCATTCAAATCAAGAACACGTTCTTAGTAGAGTTAAAATGCTCTTTTTAACATCCCCAAACCGAATTAAATAGAATGTAAGCCATTCATGTTTTGCGCACGGAAATTCTATGTAATCTCTTTTTTCGTCCAATTTAAATGATGCCCAGAACATCAACTGCATCTTTATATTAAGTCTGGTTCGCGGCGTTTAAATTTTTGATCGGCGTTTTAGAATGCCCATACGTTACAGGAACTACGGGGGAATGTTGTTAAATTGTAGACCGTAACATAGTATGACGTCACTGTTTCCGGGGCAACGCTTTTTTCCAGAATTCCCGATGTCTCGCATAAGGTTGCCGTATTTGGCGAAAACTAGACAGTCATCGTTCCGCAGATATGCTTGTTGATAGGGTTAAAAAAATGGCATTGAAAATGGAATTATTAAATTAACATCAAGATGGAAAAATTAAATTAGAAAAGATTAATGTAATGCAAATTGATAAGTTAATAAAAAAGGATGCTCGAGCATATTGGAAGACAAAATGGCAATGAAGGCTCCCTGCGTTAAATGCCAAATGTTAAATGTTTTTGAAATGCAAATATTTTTTTATTTTATTTTATTTCATTTCAACGGAAATTGTAATTAGAGATTTTAAAAGACGTATATTAAGATTGTGTAATAAATTAATATATTCAAATTCAACTTTCCTTACTATTTTTTTTTTAATTGAAAAATCTGCCGCGGACAGAACATGACCTGACCTTCGAATTCCGCCACTTAAGTGACCAAATAGCTCAAGACTTTGTAACCACAGGTACTTGGTTCGAATCTTCCTGAGTGAGAGGACGAATCTATGAGTATGCGTGGACGTTCGTTCTGGTTGTCAATCCATCTTAAATAGCAGAATTTAACCCGACCTATAGACGTTTTAACCGATTCTACCCTCATGGAGGTAAAAGTAAGGAGTTAAAACTTCATATTAAGAAAACACCAATATCGTTTGAGACAATAATTCAGGTGGCACTGGGATAAGATAAGTAGCCCTGCACTGTATGCATTTCCTTGGCTAAAGGCCTAAAATATTTACTTAAACTGTCACTTTTGTAAAAATAAATTATTGGCGTAATGCAAAGTAGTAAAATAGAATATTTGGCGTAATGCAAATAGAATATTCCTACGTATTCAAAATTATTTTACCTTTCAAATTATTTTTATCTCTATATTCTGTATTCTTCGAACTATAAAAAATGCTGGCTAACTATACTCATAATTAGGGAACTCTTAATTTAAAAATAATCAAAAATACATATACTAAAAACTACGCCTTTCTGTTGTGTCAACTAACAACAGCAGCTACTTTAGTAACATTAACGACACCTAGATATAATTCTGAAAGCATTATGACATTTTCAAGCCTTTTATCCATAGGAGTTTTAGCTCCTTCTTTCTAACTCGCCATGGTAGCCCTCTTGCGTAAAAAGCAAGCGTAAAGTGATAAAACCAATTAAACACAACCCTATAAAATTCCAAATATGTTTGTTCTTTTCCTTTGTTTATATTTATCATGAGTTCAATCGCACTACAAAAAAAATAAAAACCTAATGTATGCTGTATAAGACTTTCTTTACATAATGCAGTGCTTTTATTTATTTTGTAGCAAAATAATGATGCACAAAATCCACACGGGGCAACGTTTTTGTCGTTGAATTGAATATGAAATTTGGTGCTTGTCTTGATGGCAAAATGTAAAATTATTTTGCAGCATAAATTAACTTATATTTTGCATAAATTTAACTTTATAATTAACAACGAAAATAAAACCTGCTAGCGGCAGCTAAACAATATAGTTAACATATTAAATTTAATATGTTAACTATAACCTTTTTAATAATTAATATAAAACTGATGATTTGAGTTTCAATCAATAGATTCTTAAAATTCAAAATCCAGATTTTAATTGTGTTTCATATGCCATTTATGCATTTAATTCTCTTTACGATGACATCTATGTAATCATCGTATGCAAAGTCATCAAATGTGAGTATAAATTAATAAAGTTAATGTCACTGCAATTGAATTCTAATTTTATGCGTTGACATTTGTCGCTTTTGGAGCTTTTATTGAACTAAAGTTAAAACAAAGTGATCTTTGACTCACGTGCAAAATTTACATTAAAATGTAGTTGACACTTAATTAATATCCCGTGAAATAAATACCAATATGCGAATTTTTTAGCAGTGAAATACAAAACTATTGCGAAGATTGTCTTTTCACGTGAATGAAACGAGCTTCATTCCTTATACCATTCACCACATCAGAGTTGCAGGGCAAAATTCCTCGGATGTCACAGTAAAAAACTCAGGTATCAGCCTAATATCAAACCACTAATTACTTTACTTATATAGTACATAGTATAATGTACAAGGAAAATATTGTAAAGGGGTCGAGTTTTCGACGGGAGAGCACGTTTCAAGCATCCCATCCCTAAACACAAATCAAACATTTTTGAAGTGATGTCTGTGTGTGTGTGTGTGTGTGTGGGTGTGAGTCTGTGGCGACGAAATCTCATGAGCGAGTGGAGCGATTCGAACGAAATTTGGTACGAAAATTACAGTCCGTGAATACTGGAAGCCTATTGTTTTTAAATGCAGTTGTATGTTTAGAAACCCTAAATTTTGGAGTGAAATTTTGAAGAAAAATCATCACAAAATCAAAACCTTTAATAAAGTTACGCAAATAGTCATTTCTTATGTAATCATACTTAATGTCTGGTCATCATTCTCGTGGATCTAGCTCGTTCCATTCATGAGAAAAGTTACTTTGGGTATTAATTTTGTATTTGAACGCCAATAGTCATTTATCTGCTATAAGAATAACTTATTTCTCTGTTCATAACACTTAGCGAGATTTTGGCGACGAATTTGGCGGAATGGCGCCAACTTGACGACTTCTTAAATATGTTGTCAAATTAACGAAAATATAGTCAAATTGGTAAATATGACACTAAATCAATGGAAATGCCGACTAACTGACGAAAATTCAATATCTTGGAAATAATATAAGAATCTACTATAAGAACAATCTATTTCTCAGTCCGTAACGTCTGACAAAATTAAATTTTGGTGACAAATTTGTCGGAATATCTACAACTTGTTGACTTTTTAAATGTTTCCAAATTGCCGAAAATGGTACCTAATTGATAAAAATTAGCCAAATTAATGAAATTTCAATATATCAAGAACCCAGTTCTCCGCCCGTACATCCGTAACGCTTGGCGAGAAATTTAGCCGGACGTCGCCAACTTGGCAACTATTTTAAAAGTTGCCAAGTGACAAAAATGTTATCAAATTGATAAAAATGACACCAAATGGGAAGTAATGTCTCGCAAATTCTGATTTCTGTTATATGACAGGCATATCTTCTAGTATATTAGAAATTCTCATCTTTCCGTTTGTCTGTAACACTTGGTGATGGATTTGGCAAACTTGGTTAATAACCTAGCAAAGTACAGCCAACTTGGCGATATTTCACTCCAGATTGACGAAAACATCGTCAAAATCTCAAAACTGACGCTAAATTCATGAAAACAACGCCTAATTGATGAATAAATTATTAAAATATTTTGTTTTATGGACTATATAGCTGATTGAGAATGATATCAATATTGATAATTGTTTATTTAGAGTTGCACGAAATATAAGTTAATTGGGAGCTTTGAAATAGTTTTACATGTTGTCATCCGGAAAATCGCCAAATGTACAATTCAACATTAAAAACACAGTACCGTGGATCTTATACATTATTACTTTCCTTATATACATAATGTATAAGGAAAGAATTATGACGGGGTTGAAAATTCGAATTCAAGTTTTCGACGGGAGAGCACGTTTCAAGCATCCCTGATCACGAATCAAACAGTTTTGAGGTGATGTCTGTGTGTGTGTGTGTGTGTGTGTGTGTGTGTGTGTGTGTCAGTGAGTCTGTGGAGACGATAACTGACGAACAAATGGACCTATTCGAACGAAATTTGGTACGAAAATCACAATCCGTGAATACTGGAAGCCTATTGTTTTTAAACGTAATCGAATGTTCAGAACTCCCTAAATTGTCGAGTGAAATTTTGAAAAAATCATCAAAAAATCAAAACCTTTAATAAAGTTACGCAAATAGACATTTCTAATGTAATTTTTCCTTAGAAAACGATTGCCATGAACTTTAGAACGTTAGCATGAACCGTTCTCGAGATATTGCACATTTTTAAAATAAATTTATTAAAAAATCCCATAAATTATAAAAAATATATTAACTGTTGAGAAACATGTTCACTTTTCATATGTAATATCATGCGATAAATTGGGTGACATCATTCTCGTGGATCTCGTGGATCATACAGACTCCTTTATGAGAAACATCTGTAAAATATGTTAAAATATCATATAGATTTTATGCATGTTTTTACAGCTAAGTGTAATTTACAAACATATAACTACCACAGGGATGTAGATTGAATTATCTAATTTCACACGCATAATTATATGCACTGCAATATTTTCACCTACCAATATACACACGAATTTGAAAGATTTCGAGGAAAAAATAACCCTTTCTTACCATGCCTTGTTGGTAGCAAAAATGTTACCAAACTATTGCTTTCATTAAAAAGTTTTCCTTGAAATATCTATTTCTGAGGACCTTATATCAATAGAAATTAGATGATGACTGATTCAGCATCAAATTGCGAGGAAAGTGTATTTCCACTTTCCATTAAAATATTTTGACTTTACTTGAAACACCTATTTTTCAAAATTGGCTGTAAATGGAGCTTAGATGATAATTGATAGGAATTTAGCATCAAATTTTAGAAGAGCTAGAGTAGTTTACTAAAGATTTCCATACCCAGTTTTTTCCACAAAATTTTCTTTAAACATCTATTTCTACTGATTGTCTATAGGTAAAGCTTAGATCATGACTGATATGAATTCAGCATCGAGTTTTAGAGGAAGTAGTAGGTCTACTAAGAATTTCCACGATTTTTTTAACTCTCGGTTAAATCCGGTTCCGAAGATGCAGCAAACGTTGTTCAATAGTTTGTGGGCAGACAGATTATAGGTTTCACAAGATTTACAAAACTTTTCCAATCCAGAAAATGTAATTTAAAAAAGAATCTTTAATTTAGAAATTATTTTTTATAAACTTTCGCAGTATATTATAATGTTTACTATATATTAAAAAAATATAAGACTAATTTTTTTTAACTAGCGAAAAGCCAGGCTTTGAATAGACTTGTGCATGTAAAGTATGCGAGCTGTAAAATATTTCAAATTAAAACTTTATTTAAACAATAATTATGAAATTAGAAGTATAAAAATGAAGTTCAGTATTTGAGAATCCTAATACAAAAGAGCATAATTTTGAATTTGAATATTGAGATAAACAAATCTGAATACAGGAAAACAATGAAATCAATGTAACACATTTAAATCCCAAAAACGTATATAATATACAAGAGCACGTTTAAATCACAAAGTATACAAGTTCACACACTTTGAATAACTGTTTACTTGTTATTTATAGGAAGTTGTTGTTTACTTGTTATTTATAGGAAGCGCAGTGAGAATGTACAGTTTAAAAATGGGCCTTTTTCACTGTTACTATTTGTATTAGTAATTGAAATTTCAATTCTGCAAATTTGCGTGCCATTTCACATATGTATGCTAAATTTTACCTTCCTATGGTAGATATTGAGTAAACGGAATAACAAAATTTAGGCAAATGTTGATTTCGCTTCGTTACGAATGGGGAACTGACTTCGCTTCATTACGCATGGAGAACTGACTTTGCTTCGTTCGTCCATAAATATTTATTCCGAAAAAATATTTTTTTACATAAATCAATAGTGCAATACCTTGCAAATTAAAAGGACTTCGGATAGTTTTGAAACCCAATTGAATATTTTAAATTGAATTTGAAACTCCGTAACTTGAATTCTAATTGTTTCAAGTAAAACACAATATCGATTATAATAATTTCACAACTTATTTAAATATTTGTGTAACTTATTTTGATATACGCAAGAATAAGAAACTACGAAAAAGCAATTCAATATTTTGCATATATTTAAGATACTCTATCAATGTTTATATTTTCTAACATAGTTGTAAAGTGTTTATGACTTCGTTCATTCTGTCTGTCTGTCTGTCCGTTCTCACGATAAATGTCGTAAACATGAAATTGAAATAAACACGTCAAAGTGAAATTTTAGTATGTTGTAGAGATGATCTGTGGGACATATGCGAATGTAAATTAATAATATCACCCAATTAGTTTTGGAGTGGACCCGGGTTGTAAAAGTGAAATACATTGAACCCTATGGGACCCAATGTTTCAAATATTTTTTTAAGCGAAGTTAAAATTCACAAATTGCTTCGAAAATTTTAGAAAATATTAAAATTTTTCCATAGAATATATAAAAAAAATTCAGCAAAATATGTTTAGTAGTTTTTTAAATAAAAATTAAAATATAAATTGCACTCATATTATATTAAGAGATCACGTGACACGCTTCAAAATAAAATATGGTATCCATCATTTTTTCCCAGTGTCAAAATCGTGATTTTTAAAGTTCTTTTAAATTTATATTTAGTGTTGCATCCGTCCTAAAACCGCTTTATTTTTGCTTAAATTCTGTGCATCTACATACTGAAACAACGCAATTACAATATATTTCAGTTTAAATGATCATCCAAATTCCATTATTTCTACAATGAAGCCTACTTTTAATGGATGTAGAATGTAAATAAGTGATTTTAAGATGAGTTGTATAAGAATTGCTGAATTTTTATGCACGAAAAATTATTTAGCTCTGGAGTCTGGAATAAAAGTGATTTGAATGAAATATTTATTCATTTCTTTTACATAGAGAGCCAGACGATTTATATTTCGATGACGTTATTTGAATAAAGAATTATTGTAGTGCTATGATAATTTAAAATATGCCAGCGCTGAATGTATCGCATTTTAGATATGTTTAAATAAAATTGCATTTCAATTGGAAAGTGTTTCAAAATCAATGCTTTATACATGACCGATTTTTATTGTTTCTATTAGAGTGGATTCAAGAAAATTAAAAATAAAAAGCTATTTTAAATAAGACGTATATCATGATCTCAAAATCTCTTAATATATACCGAAAAAATTGACATAAAAATATTTATTTTTTGAAAATATTTGCGGAATGAAAAATTTCGTAAATGTTAAATATATATTTTTCTGCAAATCACAATAAGGAATAAAATTGATGTTTATATCATATCCAAGTTAGTAGAAAATAGAATAAATACCTAAATTTATCTAATTGCAAACAATTTCGTTTTAGTGAATATGGCCTATATATTTATAGAAAGTTACGGCGATTCAATGTCAAAGGAATAACAAAAAAAGTTATGAGTAAATACTTCGAGACTGAAAATTACTGTATGCAGGTAAAAAATTCAATTAAGTGGTATTAATAAAAATGGTGTATGAGACTTTTCTATAAATAGTAAATGCTCTAAGACATTGCAAACATTTTGCGCAAAAACGAAGAAAAAGTAAAAACATATTAAGTAACATTGCAGCAGTCAGTCTTTTCAAGGATACGTTGTTTTTCACTGACCTTGCTTAAAATAAAAACGATGCTCTCAATAAAAAATGAAAATACTTGAAGTATAGCAAAAAGGAAAATGATTCTTTTACCGACAGTTGTTAATAAATAAATAATTAAATGCCATCTTAAGTTTTTATCTGGTCTTTGCCGATTTCGATTCAATTTGTTGCATCATGATGATCGCAGATGTATTTGCAAACATGGCAGTAACCGGCAGCGTATATTTTGCAGAGTCATACCGGTACAGTACCAAATGTTATAGTTTGGGGTATCATTGGATTCCATTCGCGATCTTGCCTGATACGAATTCATGAAATCCTCAACAGCCAGGCATACATCAAGGATTTTTAAGAGACAGAGGTGAAAAGATTTTCTCACTGTTGTCTTGCTCTATATTTCAGCAAGACAATGCTAACCCACATGTGGCCCGGGATATCTAAGCTCTTGTCTTCTTTTTCCTGGGCTAGAATGTTCGCCAAACATGACTTAGATCGAACATGTTTGGGACATAATAGCTAAATAACTTACCTTCAAACACCTACACCCTCCACTTCAAATGAACTAGGAGCAGCCTAAAGTACTCTATTCCTCAGGTCGATTCAAATTAATCTGCCATTTAATACCACGTCGTATAGAAGCTGTAATTGCTGTTTAAGGTGGTTTCACATGTTACTGAATTTTGATATGAAAAAAATCTTGTCTTGCTCTGTAAAAGAAATTAGTTATCTATTCTAACATGAACAATCTGTGAGATTAATTTTATTAGCGTTATTCTTTTATCGTGTGGCAATTTTCACAAACAATAGTGCAAATAAACATTAACACATCAGTTAAATACATACAATGCATCACTCTGGCGGATCTGTTGCCACCCAATTCTTCTAAATTAATAAATTAAAAAGAAATAACAACTTGCAAACAAAAGCTGATAAGACCCACGTTTTGCTTTTACTCTGATACTGCTTGCAAAACAGGCGTAATTAGGGCTGAATTTTTAAAATCCAGTGGAGACTCAAGCTTCAGTTATTATTGTCTTTCAAATACTATAATGTACAGAAAGTATTGTCGCCCTAAATATGGTCTAATGCCATATGTGGTCTAATGCTATGGAGACATACCTTTAGCGACCTCCTATCCTGTGGATCTCCAATGGGTTGAAACGTAGATTCATCACAGTATGTAGCGAAAGGCAAGTGCTGTCCATAAATATATTACCTTTTCTACAATGCGTAGTGTGGCATCGAAATCTGCGATGCATATTTTTGTTTAAATGCTCCTTTTTCATGTCATGTAAATGTAGAAGCTCTCAGACGATTTCTGGGGAAATAGAGCAAATTGTGGAGTGTGTGCGACCTTGAAAAGGCTCGCCTGCCAGTCAGCGGAGAGAGAAAGAAAAGCCGTTGAGTGTTAATTTGATTTTGTTGATTATTTTCCAATGCTCGGTTTTGTACGTGTGATATATATATGTGTGTTGTGACGTCAGCGCGGTAAATGTAAAGTGACGCGCTAGGCTTTTTGTCTTCAGATTTGGAACAGGACTTGGTAGGGGGCAGTCAATTAAAATTTCTCTCGTCAAAATTTAAAAATGGCTAAAGTGTTGGTAATTGAATTAAATTGAAAGATGTTTTTCAAATCTCACCCTCTAATGATGACTGCCCTGCCAAGAGTAAAGAGAAGTTTTGTAAGTATAAATACTTATCATAGTAGAGCTGGTAACTTTGTTTAAATTCCAGTTTGACTGGTTAAAAGTAATTCCAGATTTTAAGATGCCAGCAAGAAATAATGTATTGCCAGTAAATAATTTAAGAGCATATATCTTTGCTTTCATGTCATCATTTGTATATTACTTCAGAAAGATAGGAACGCAGATGTTCCGAGTTAAGAGTGAATTTTGATGTCATGCTTGTATTTGAATTACCTAACTACCATTTAATTAAAGACTGTGTTTTAATTTAAAAATGTCTTTAATCTCATCATTTAATAAGTTGTTCTTGCCAGTTATTTATTCCAGCCATTGAGTTGTAGTTTCGCTTCTCACCAGGGAGACGGATCTGAACTCTGGAGTTTAGTACTTACCACTAATGCTTTATTGTGTTATACATGTTTTATGAAATATCAACTAACTTTATACAATTGAATGTGAAAGCAGAAGAGTCTTTTAACACTTAGAAAACGCTTTTACATGTTTGGTGCCGTGTGCACTTTTGTCTCCCTGAGTGCTGGAATACTTTCGATTTCAAAAAAAAAATATTTGTTATTTTCGGTTTCAAAAAAATGATTTTGAAATGGCAAGATTGGTACTAGAATAAAAATATATTTGATATTTTTGTGAAAAGAAAATGTATTTATAATATGTGTATATACAGATATGAATGTTGTCTTTGATACCACCGAAGTAAGTAAGTATATATTTGCAAATGAAATATATGTAAGAATTGCTGCATATTGTGACATATAAACATTTCCACAACAAGAACACTTTTTACACGACACATTTTCGACTTGATTTAAAATAAACATTTGTTAAAAATAAATTTTGAGAACAAAATTAAGAATGTCAGGCAGACAAAGCAGAAGGAAAAGAAATGTGAGAAGTAACTCACAAGTTCAAAGGAACGTTAACAATGTCAGACAGGCTTCACTTTCACCGGTACGCTCACCTCCTCAGCGTCGGTCACTTTCTGTGAGCACCACTGGGGCTGCTAAATCAAACATCGGGAAGACTCAATTTTGGAACTCGGTTCCAGAGTTCTCCGGAGCGGAGGATAGTTCACTCCAATCATTTTTAGATAGATTGGAGTTGATATCAGAGAATGCGGGATGGACGTCTCAAGAGAAAATTTTTTGTTTGAAAATGAAACTGTCTGGTCCAGCGAGTCGGCTAGTAAACGGCATTCCGAATTTAAAGAATTCGAAGAATTATGATGAATTAGTTTTGGCTCTTAGGGAAAACTTTGAAAATAAAGAAGATATGGCAAAGCGAATTGCTGAGCTAGTAAATATAAGACAGAAATCGGGAGAAACGGTTCGCCAGTTCGCTGTTCGAATTGAATCAGCCTCGTACGTAGCGGTACCGGAAGAGTTGGAAAAAAACAATAATTACTCCATAAGAAAAGCGCTTTTGAAAAATGCATTTATAAGGGGATTAAATCCTGATTTTAGAAGATTAGTCCTAGCGCAGAATCCAAAAACATTTGAATCAGCTAAAGAGTTAGCGGTGCTTGAAGAGCAGTGTAAAAACGAAAATGAAGAACATTTAGAAGTAAATTCGGTTGAAAAGAAAAATTTAGAAGATGAGAAAATAACAAAACTAGAAAAACTACTTAAAATTCAAAGTAATCAATTAGATGAACTTAAGAATGAACTAGAAAAAAGGGACAGACAGGAAGAAAATTGGGAAGACGAAGAAGAAATATGGGAAGAAAATGATAATAGCGTAACACAGAAATCCCCTAGAACACCTAAATCAAGAAATTTTCGATCAAATATGAAGACGTACATATCCCCGGGAAGCAGAAGTAGAGGAAAATTTGCGAGAAGAATTCCGGTTACCCCGAAGAGAGAAGAAAGCAGAAATAACTACTTGAGAGAAGTAAATCAACAGAGAGGATTTCGTAGTTACAGGAAACCTGGTGAAAGAAATAATTTTATTCCGGCTACACCAAGAGCTAGAGGAAACAGCAACAATAGAGGAAATACTTTCGATATTTACAAAAGTCCAAATTTTAGAACAAATCATAGTAATAACACAAATTTCGGCTACAAAAGTAACTTTAATAGAAGAAATTTTAGAAAAGACAGATCAGCCAATCAAGTACATTTTGGAAATTTGAACCAAAATTCAAGAAAGAGCTTTGGAAATTTTGGAAACACTTATGAAATTAGTACAATAGTACAGAACGCATCTCAAAATGCAACAAACTTGCCTGTTATTTCTGCTAAACTTGCAGGAAATTCCATGAATATGCTAATTGACACAGGGTCCAGCATAAATATCACATATGAAGAAATTTTAAATTTATTCGATAAACAGTATACAGTGCATAGAAAACCTGCTGTACTGCGGGGATTTAACGGAGGAGATACAATTGTGAATTATAAAATTTCAATTAAATTAACCATACAGGATGAAAACTTTATTCTTGAGTTCTGGGTTTTGAATTCTCCTGCACCATCAAATTACAAAGCTATCATTGGAAACTCATTTTTAACAGAAAATAAAGCTGTAATCGATTTTGAAAACAATAACATGATCATGTGTGGACAAAATATTCCATTTAAAAGCAGAGAAAATTTTTCCAGTCAGGAATTTTCACTGGCAAATGTCTGTAGCTTACAAGAAGATAGTTGTTTGGAAAGACGAAGTTTATTTAGAAATTTTGATCAGAACTTTGGAAATAGAAATGAAAAGGTACATGACAGACAGACATTCACGAATGTAAACAATGCAAATCGGAAGGAAATTCCTTACTTTCTGACCAGCCCGAATAACTCAGTTTTGGGACCACCTTTGTACAAAAATACTTATAATGAAAAGGAAGAGAGAATCAATGTTATTAATGAAATGAAAGAAAATAAATTTATTGTTGCAACTGTATTTCAAAAAAGTAAACTTAATCCACTTACTGAATCTTTTGTAAAAATTAGAGTAAATCATAAATTTCAAGAAAATGATACTATTTTGATTGAACCGCTTGAGGGAGAAAAAGAATTTTTTGTGGCAAGAGCAGTGTACAAGACACCTCAAAAAGATTATTTATATGTGAAAATTGCCAATCCTTCTGAAAATACAATTAATTTGAACAAGAAGATGAAAATTGCAAAATTACAAAGTATTAAAGAAGTACAAGCATTGCCAGTAAATACAGTAACTGACCACACACCCATTGAAAATAATGAAAAATTTGAAGCATGGGGTGGTGACTTTGACTTAAGTCACTTATATGGAGAGAAGAAGAGGAAGTTATTGGAACTTCTTAAAAAGCATCGTAGAGTTTTTGCAAAGTCGGTTTCAGAAATTGAGGGTTGTGATACAATTTTCCATACAATAAATTTAAGAACTAACATACCAATTAAAAAGAAAAATTACAGAGTGCCTCATCACCTTCAAGAAGAATTAAATAAACAGGTTACTGAACTTCTGGGTGCGGGTATTATTAGGCCCAGTACTTCGCCTTATAATACGCCGGTCCTGTTTGTCAAGAAAGCAGATGGGTTATATCGTTTGGTCTGCGATTTTAGGCAGTTAAATGAAGTCATGATTGACGAACCATATCCAATTCCTAATATCAGTGAGCTCATCGACAATTTGGCTGGTGCAACTTATTTTTCTACTCTGGACCTTACTTCTGGGTTTTACCAACTTTGTTTGGACCCGAATGACTGTGAAAAGACAGCTTTTTCAACCAACAAAGGCCATTTCGAGTGGTGTCGCACTCCTTTTGGGCTCAAAAATGCCCCTGCATCTTTCCAGAGATTGATGTCATTGGTTTTGGCAGGTGTTTCGAATGTTTATATAGATGATATAGTTGTGGTTTCAAAATCCTTTGAAGAACATATACAAAAATTGGAAGAAGTATTTTTAAAATTGCAAGAACATCATCTAAAACTAAAGCCTTCAAAATGTTACTTCTTTCGAAGAACAATTAAATACCTGGGATTTTTGGTCTCAGATGGGAAAGTGCAACCTGATCCACACAATTTGGAAACAATTCAGAAATTTAAGACGCCAAAGTCCATAAAGAATGTGAGGCAATTCCTGGGTTTAACAGGATTTTATAGAAAATTTGTGAAGAATTTTGCAGATGTTGCTTTACCCCTCACACAACTTTTAGAAACAAAACAAGGTGAAAAATTTAAGTGGAATGAAGCAGCTCAAGAATCTTTTGACATTTTGAGGAAAGAACTTTTAAAAGAACCAATTTTGATTTTACCTGATTTTAAAAAGAAATTCATATTGCACACAGATGCATCTAAATATGCACTTGGAGCATATATTTCACAGCAAGATGAAAATGGTTTTTTACACCCTATTTCATATGCCAGCAGGAAGCTAAATGATGCTGAAACCAGATACAGTGTTGTTGAGCGTGAAGCTTTAGCTGTAGTCTGGGCAACAAATTTTTTCAAACACTATTTAATTGGAGCTCATTTCACAATTTATTGTGATCAGCACTCCCTCTCATTTATTTTCAAATTCAAGGATCCAACATCCAGACTTTCACGTTGGATAGCTTCTCTTTCTCAGTTTGACTATGAGATCATTCATAAGCCAGGAAAGGCGAATATTGTGGCTGATTACTTATCAAGATGTGTCGGTGACAAGGAAAATCCATTATCAAAGAATTCTGCAAGTGCTAAAAATTCGGCTAATGCCCAAAAACCAAAGAAAGTAAATTTTGCACAAAATCAGAAATCTTCAAAAAGTTCGGAGATTCAACAGGTGAATGCAATTAACACAAACCTAAATGATGAAGAAAATGTTCAGAGTGAAAATTTAGAGCAATTAACAGTGGGACCAACTTTGTTTACTAGAATAGTTAACGCTCAAAAATCTGATAGCAGATGCAACAAAATTAAGAATTTCTTAGAAAAAAATGTGGCTCCATATCCACAAAGATTAACCTTTTTCGAGAGAGAAAATGCATTGTGGTGCACACATAAGCACCCCAAAAGAAGACACGAATTTAATGAAAGATTGGTAGTACCTCAGTCATTGGTATCTGAAATTTTGTGGCTGCACCATGACTGTCCTGCATTTGCTCACTGTGGGTTTCGCAGAACTCTGTCTAGTATCAGCAGAAAGTATTATTGGCAAGACATGTACACTCAAACACAGAATTATGTCAGTTCTTGTGATGTTTGTGTCATGAACCATGGGTTCAGAAATTTTAAAGCACCAGTACAGAAGTTTGATACATCTGATTTTCCCTTCCAAAGAGTGGCAATGGATTGTATAGGCCCTTTTCCAGTTTCCAATTCTGGGAAAAGGTATATTTTGGTCATTACAGACTATTTCACAAGATGGGCAGAAGCTTACCCATTGTCATCTATTACTTCAGAGAAAATTTTGGAATGTTTTGAGAAATTCATAGCGTCTCACGGTATTCCCCACCACCTGATTACAGATAAAGGGTCGAATTTTCTTTCAAAAGCTGCTCAGAGCCTATACAAGAAGTTGGGAATCATCAAACATAGTACCACTAGCTATCATCCCCAATCTGATGGCCTCTGTGAGAGAGCAAATAAATCTTTGCTCAGAAATTTGAAGAATCTTGCATATAAAGAGAAAGACGACTGGGATCGTTCAGTTCCTTTTGCCCTTCTGGCCCACAGAAATGCTGTTCATGCATCAACTGGAGAAACTCCTGCATACCTCATGTATGGCAGAGATTTAACAGTACCAAATACCCTTTTAACAGGATTTAAAAGCACAAAGTATGATTCTGTGCATGATTATGGTCAAGATTTGGAATATAGATTAAAGAAAATCTATGAAATTGTTAAAGTTAATTTGGATAAAGCACAACAGAGTCAAATGCAACAACAACATAAAGGTGCAAAACAACCTGTGATTAAAGTAAATGACCATGTGTACCTTTACACACCATATTTACCACGCGACCAGTCCAAAAAACTTTCTTCATATAATAGAGGTCCATTTAAGGTGATCAAGAAAATCTCTCCAGTTAACTTTATAATACAACATGTTCTAAATCCGAAGAACGAGCAGAGAGTCCATGTCAACAGACTTACATTACTACCACCTAGAAGAGTTGAGCTTCAAACTCTTCCAAAAGATAGTGCACTTGGTCGTGATAAACAAACTGTGTCCTCATCAACCTCGAGTGTTTTCCAGCGACAAAATTCCAGTGCTCCAATTTCCAGTTCTCAGAGCCGTGCAAACAAACAACCTGTTTCCAGTGCTTCAGATTCCAGTGTTCCATTTTCCAGGGATCCAAATAGTGTAAACAAACAACCTTCTCCTTCCAGTCACACAAACTGTGATAACCGTCATACCAGAGTGGTCTACAATAGAGCTTTAAACCAGCAGCGTCCTAGAGTGAACAGTCGATATTCTCTTAGACAATTTAATTAATCCAGTTTTTCATCTGTGCACAACAATGTTCAAAATCTTTTTCTTCTGTGATGAAAAATTCCAGTGTTTACAAAATTTGTTTAAGAAATAGTGATACAGTAATTGTTAATGCAGCTTGTTAAATTTTTGGAATCTTGATATTTAAGCTTAATTGATTGTTGTGCATAATTTTTCTGAAAGTATTGAATCTGATTATTGAAATTTATTATTGTTTATTCTAAATATTTTTTATTTACACACATCTCTGACCCATTGTAATGGAAGGTTATTTCATCTGTGAAACATGCTTCATCTGTGAAAATACAAAATTTTTATTAATTTTACTGTTTTGAATTTATATGCAATTTTAATTTTGTAATGTGTGTGTTATCGACAGAAACTTTTCACTCTACAAAAACTTTTGATTATCTTTTGATAAACTTTTTGAATCTGGAAATTTGAAACTTTTCGTGATCTTTGAGCTGTGAAATTTTTGTTGATTTGTTTTGAAATCTTCGAAAAACTTTTTTGAGTGATGAGATGACTGTGTTTGATCAAGTTCATCTATTTGAGGTTGTGATGGAACCTCTTCTGAAATAGTTTTCAATATTTACAATAATTTCAAGTAATTTGAATATCATGTGTTGATGAAAATTTTAATTTCAGATGTGCAGAATTTTGAGTACTTGATAAGAAAAACTGTGGTGAAGTGCATGAGTTGACACTTCTGACAACTTACCTGATTTTAAAAAAATTTTGAATATTTCTGTTTTTGAAAATTTATTTCATGTGTTTTTCTGTTCCTGCTTTACATATATTTTTTATTTGATCTGCAATTTCATGTTTACATTTTTACAAGTCCACTTCCCTACTGGTACAATGAGTACATTAGTTTCGTCAGTCACCATTGTCCCTTGAGTTCAATGTTGCATATGTTTTTTCTTTTTTGAGTAAATTGCAGGTGTTTACACAAACAAGCTACACCCTGTGTTTCGAGAGGGATGTGAATGAAGCGTTTTAAAATCCCGGCTTTTTGCTGCACCTGGTCGAGGCTGGACAGATCTCGTCGTTGTTTCCAGAGCGGAGGCGAGAAGCGTATCTTCTGGAACCCCTGTGTGTCGGAGGAGTGATGTCGTGATGGAGGACTCATCGCTTCGGAGTTGGGTTTCTCATCTTTGCTGAATTGACAAGTGCTTTGGACCGTGGCTGTCCTGCTTTCGTCTGGATGCACCGGAAGCCCAGCACGCGGGATATTTTTTTTCTCATTTTTACACACCCATTTTATTATGATGGCAACCCGTATAGTTCCCCGCTGATTTTTACTCTTTCTGGAAACATATTTTTCTGTACAGTTACACAGCAGGAATCTTTAGTGTATTTTACAGGTGTATTTTTTTTTTATTTGAAGAATTTGAGAAAGTTTGATAAGAGCATATTTTGTGTATTTCAGTGTATTTGCATATGTTTTAACTGTGTGTTTTCTTTTGAAAGGATCCTATAGCAGTTTTTGGACAGCATTGTGTCCTCTCTTTTGGCCATGTTTTGATGTTTTGACTCTTGGACAACGGGGACCCTGATCAAGTCTCTGGACTCCTTGAGTGTGGTGGTAGTGTAGACGTACGTACATTGCTCACCCTCAAAATTTTTGTGCAAAATTGCCTGCGGCAGTTGCTGCTTCTGCGATCGCCCTGCTGGAGGTGATGCTTCTACAGGATTCTCTTGGAGAAAATTTTCCTGCCCTGCGGTTGCAAAATTTTTTGCCGGGGGGGGGGGGAAGATATTTGTGGCATCGAAATCTGCGATGCATATTTTTGTTTAAATGCTCCTTTTTCATGTCATGTAAATGTAGAAGCTCTCAGACGATTTCTGGGGAAATAGAGCAAATTGTGGAGTGTGTGCGACCTTGAAAAGGCTCGCCTGCCAGTCAGCGGAGAGAGAAAGAAAAGCCGTTGAGTGTTAATTTGATTTTGTTGATTATTTTCCAATGCTCGGTTTTGTACGTGTGATATATATATGTGTGTTGTGACGTCAGCGCGGTAAATGTAAAGTGACGCGCTAGGCTTTTTGTCTTCAGATTTGGAACAGGACTTGGTAGGGGGCAGTCAATTAAAATTTCTCTCGTCAAAATTTAAAAATGGCTAAAGTGTTGGTAATTGAATTAAATTGAAAGATGTTTTTCAAATCTCACCCTCTAATGATGACTGCCCTGCCAAGAGTAAAGAGAAGTTTTGTAAGTATAAATACTTATCATAGTAGAGCTGGTAACTTTGTTTAAATTCCAGTTTGACTGGTTAAAAGTAATTCCAGATTTTAAGATGCCAGCAAGAAATAATGTATTGCCAGTAAATAATTTAAGAGCATATATCTTTGCTTTCATGTCATCATTTGTATATTACTTCAGAAAGATAGGAACGCAGATGTTCCGAGTTAAGAGTGAATTTTGATGTCATGCTTGTATTTGAATTACCTAACTACCATTTAATTAAAGACTGTGTTTTAATTTAAAAATGTCTTTAATCTCATCATTTAATGAGTTGTTCTTGCCAGTTATTTATTCCAGCCATTGAGTTGTAGTTTCGCTTCTCACCAGGGAGACGGATCTGAACTCTGGAGTTTAGTACTTACCACTAATGCTTTATTGTGTTATACATGTTTTATGAAATATCAACTAACTTTATACAATTGAATGTGAAAGCAGAAGAGTCTTTTAACACTTAGAAAACGCTTTTACAGTAGTGTATATAAATGGGAAGTACGGTGATGAGATATAGGACATGGAACATGAGTTTCGATAGACTTACTCGATTTGATCATATCTGATTATTAATCAACTATTTTCAAAATGACGCGCCTATGTACATCAGTGTTTTTTCTGTAGGTAAAATGCAGTTCGAATAATTTGAGTCACTTCAAACGAATATTCCAGTTGATGAATTTAAGATACCTATCCTATTGATTTTTAGAGAAATTGGATTAAGGGTGAGTCCTCTATTAATATGATTTCGAAAGAACAAGCAAACATAGAAATAAAATTGTTGAAATAAATGTAATTTTTATTGAAACTTTAATTACTACACATTATTATTTGCACGTTATTACACGCGATTACACGTTAACATGCGTTTTCAGTCTTTTGATCAAAACAGAGTAAATCATAAATCAAAATCATTCCCTGTTATCGAATGCATGGGAGCCTTTCAAGTACTAGAAACAGGTAATAAATTGATGCCATTGTTTAGGACTTATCACATGCCGTTCTGGAGGTACTAAAATTTTTATTTTTCGTCATAGAGCGTGACCTCTTTAAAGAATTAAGCGATATATATAAAATTAGGTATGCTTATTTCTATCAGTACCAAAAGAAATACTACATTAAAAGATATCTCAAAAGAGTGTAATTATTTGGCCAAAATATCAAAATATGTAATTATCTAAAGGAAGTCATGTTCTAGACAAATGTTTTTCTTTTTGTTCCATTTGTCGCGAGGTTAAACAGGAGAGAAAATTAGGCTAAAATCTTTCTATATAACTCTTAAAATGATTAGAAAAAGTTCTTGAAAATAGAAATGAATTCTTTTATAACAATTGAAAGATTATAATACAGTTATTTAAAATAAAGCAGATAAGCAGTCATTAAATATACTTTCCAACAATTTTATTGGAGTGATTTAAATATAGTAATGGATGAATTCATATTTTTGCATAAATAATGCTTTGCAGCTAATACTCAATAATTTTTTATTTATCCTCTTTGTCATTATTTTCTCGAATCATAAGAAGCCATTATGGCAAAATTATCACCAGAAGGTGAACAAAAAGTTTGCTTGCCCCAAATTACTCGATAAATTTAAACATTTTCTTTTTTCAAAACATGATCTGTTTTTCTAAAGTTCTTTTTTCGTAAATATACCTCTAGGTAGACACCAAACTTAAAAAATATCACGAAAATTGCAGTAATTAAAATTGTTTATTGCCACTAAGAATAATATACGTCAAAGGAATTTATGAATCGTATTTCTTATAAGTATATAATATTTAGATTTTTAAGCAATAATAGGGAATTTATGAAAAAGTTTTAGTGTAATGGCAACGGTAAAAGGTGTGTACACTTCATTTTCGACGGAACTGTGAGGCATTTCTATATTTTTTGCATACTTTTTTGATATAGTCATTCGAATTTCTGGGAAACTCGGAAGCAACAGCTTCAAAAGCGGAAGTGGAAATTCTTAGTAAACCCCTCTACTCCTACCGAAATTATATGCTGACTCCATATGAGCTATCATCAACCCACTATTTAGAGCCAATCCTGATAAATATATATTTCAATAAAATTTATTCAGTTGTAAGTGAAAAAGTAGGGAAATGGAAATCCTAATTGAACACAACCTACTCCTCAAGGAATCTGATGCTGAATTTATATCAGTTGTTATCTAAGTTCACATTTCCTGAAAAATAGATGTTACAAGGAAAACGTAAATTTCTTCATGGAAAATGACATATCTGAAATCGGAAGTGGAAATTCTTAATGAGTTACCCAACACTTTCAATTTTATACTGAATTCATATCAATCATTGTGTCAGAACTATCTATAACCTATCTTATGATATATATGTTTCAAATTAAATTTTTAAACCGGAAAGAAAAAATAAATTCGGAGAGGAATTTCTTAGCGAAGCACCCTACTTCCTTTAGAGCTTGAAGATGAAACCAGTTATCATCTAAAATCTATTTATATCTAACTTTGAAAAATAAGTGTAGCAAGGAAACCGTAAATTTTGAACTGGAAGTGACGCCTCCAAAATCAATAGTGAAAATCTTTAGTGAGTTCAACAACTCCTTTCGTAATATAATACTGAATCCATATAAGACATTTTCTTAGAACTATTTATACACTATCTTGAGAAATATATGTTTTGAATGAAAATTTGGAATCTGATAAAAAAAAGTGGTATTGGAAGGGGAAATTAGTTAACCACCTTATTTTCTCCAGATTTTGATGCTAAAGCCGTTCTGCTTTTACGAATCCTACCCAAAACTAATCAGCACCAGGGTCTCACTCAAGTGACTTACTAAATTTTATGAAATTCGGTTCATTAGTTTTTGAGTTAGAGTGGATACATACATTGCACAGGCAGACAGACAGACAGACACACACACACACACACAGACACACACACAGACGTCACGCTAAAAATAGTTTTTTCGTATTCTAGAGGTCTCGAAATGTGTAGATCCGTCGAAACCTCGAGTTGCGATTTTCGGCATGATTCCAATACTTTACATTACCATGTATTGCAGGGAAAGTAAAAATCTGAAGTAGGCAGCACATCACTTTTCCTGCAGACTTATATCCACGTTCTCTTTATTTTAATTAAATTTAATTCACTTTTAATTCAATTTTCGTTCTCATTTGGTAACTGGACTTATTTTCAAATGTGGCGTAGAGAAAATACGAAAAAACTAAAATATCTCTAGGACGGTTAGTCCCAGAGTAATGGGGTTGGTCTTATTCTGTTCTTCGTTAAAAATTACGTATGAAACAAGCATTTAATGGATATATTTAAGCATACGTAGTTTTTAAATTAGATTAAGATTTTTGCGGATCATTTCGCAAAAAATGGTAGATTATTTTTTTCGAATGGTACCAAAATCTAATCAGCATCAGGGTGACCTACAAGTGACTTATCTACCGCAATTTATGAAATTCAGTCCATTAGTTTTTTATCTAAAGTGGATACAGGTTTTTGCCGACCATTTCGAAAAAAAGGCGGGTTCTTTTATCCCAAATCGTACCCAAAACTAATCAGCACCAAATTCGCCCACAAATGACTTATCTCCCAAATTTTATGAAATTCAGTCAGTTAGTTTTTAGTTAGATTGGATACACAATGTTCACACACAGACAGACACGCTAAAAATAGTTGTTTCGTATTCTAGAGGTCTCGAAAGGCGTAGATCCGTCGAAAACTCGAGTTGCGATTCCAATACTTTCCCTATACATTACCATGTATTGCAGGGAAAGTAAAAATCTGATGTAAGCAGCACATGACTTTCTCTGCAGATTCATATTCACATCCCCCTTATTACCCCTCAGTAATTTATTATATTGAGATTAATTGCATAAAATAAAACCCATGATTATTTGAAATTACACTGAATTTACCCTTTTAACCTAATTTTCGTTCTCATTTGGTAACTGGACTTATTTTCAAAGATGGCGTAGCGAAAATGCGAAAACATCTAAAATGTCTCGAAAACGGCTAGTCCTAGACTATAATGGAGTTAAATTTATTTTTTTCATCGTCAAGAATTTCATGTAAAACAAGCATTTAACTGTTATATTTGAACATACGTAGCCTTTTTAACACTTTACAACAAAGTTGAAAAGTGTTTATGACTTTGTTCATTCTGTCTGTCTGTCTGTCTGTCTGTCTGTCCGTTAGCACGATAACTGCCGTAAAAATGACTTAATCAAAATGAAATTTTAGTATGTTGTTCAGACGGTCTGTAGGACCTATGGGAATATAAATGAATAATATCACACAATTAGTTTTGGATTGAACCAGGGTTGAAAAAATGAAATACATTGAGCCCTATGGGACCTAATTTTTCTAACATTTTTTAAGCGGATTTAAAATTCACAAATTGCTTCGAAAATTTTAGGTAATAGTCAAATTGTTCCATAAAATATATTAAAAAAAAATCATCTAAATATATTCAGTAGTTTTTTAAATAAAAATTAAAATAATAATTACACATCTTATATGAAACGATCACGTGACCATGATATGAAACGATCACATGACCCACTTCAAAATGAGATATGGCATCCATCTTGTTTCAAATTCGTGATTTTTTAAAGTTCTTTTTAATTCATATTGAGTGTTGTATCCATCCTAAAACTACTTTATTTCTGCTTAAATTCTGTGCATCTACATACTAAAACAACACAATGACAATATATTTGAGTTTAAATTCTCATTCAAATTTGATTATTTCTACAATTAAGCCTATTTTTCACCTATGTAAAATGTAAACAGCAAAATATGTAGAATGAGTTGTATTAGAATTACTGTATTTCTTTAACACAAAATAATTCAGTCCATGGAGTCTGCATGGCTGATATGAATGAAATATTAATTGATTTTATAAACAGAAGGACGATATTTTTCGATGAAGTTTTAAGCATAAAGTTTATGAATTGTAGCTCCATGGTCTTAATTTTTAAATAAAATAAATTATTATAGTATTGTGATGAATGAAATGGAGAAAGTTATGAATGAAATCCTGCTTTTATAGAGAGATCCAGGCGTGTTATTTTTTCTATGACGTCATTTGAATTAATTTCAGATGTTTTCGATGAAGTTTTCAAATATAATAAATTATCGTAGTATTATGATAGATTTAAAAATATTACCGTGGAATGTATTGCATTTTAGAGATATTTAAACCACGCAATTTATATTTCAATGGCGTCTTTTGAATGAAGTTCATTTTTTTCAATGAAGGTCTAAGTTTTCAAATATAATAAATCAATGTAGTATCGTGATAAGTTTTAAAATATTACCGAGGAATGTATTGCATTTTCGACTTTTTTAAATAAAATTGCATTGAAGTTGGAAAGTGTTTCATAATCAATGCTTTAAGCATGATTGATCTTTCTTGTTTTAGATTGTAACAATTTTTGAGGGTCATTTCATAAAAAGAGGCAGATTGTTACTTTCCGAAACATACCATAATCTAATCAGCATCAGAGTGTCCCACAAGTAACTTATTTACCAATATTTGTGAAATTTGGCCTATTGATATTTTTCAGCTAGAGTGGATACATGAGATTTTTGCTGGTCATTCCGCAAAAAAAGGCGAGTTCAATCCCGAATCGTACCAAAAACTAATCAGTACTTGGTCATACACAAGTGACTTACCTTCCAAATTTTGTGAAATTAAGTCCATTCGTTTTCGAGTTAGAGTGGATACTGTCGTGACGGAATTCGTCACTCCTTTGTAAATTACATAACTTCAGTACTTTTTAAACTTATATTTAATTAATCTGTGTCCTGGAACCCTCTTGTTATTGTATATATTTTAGCATATTTAAACGTATCAAAATCTGTATTAAATTGTGGCCATTTTTATTCCATAATAATTCTCGCACACTCGAGGAACGGCGTCCGTTAGTCTGGGTCGCGCCTGTTTGCTGGCGGAGACAAGTGTCTTCGTTCTTCTTGACTTCACGTGGCAGCTGCACGTGCCTTAAACTTTACCGTTTGTTGGGCGGATCTGTGGATGAATTTGAAATGGAGAGAATTTTGGATTGGAGGGAATGTGAAGATGTGAGCCCCTTGATAGTTTTAATTGGACGGGTCCTGGATCCACCCGGAGTGTTTAAAAGCTGAGTGATTCTGATTTCGGGCTCTCTCCCTGGAAACATCTTCGAACTCACGACCTGCGCGGAATTCATCCCCCAGGTTGAGTCCCGTCGCTGTGGGGGTCGGGAGAGATGCCACCTCGAGCTGCCACCGTCGCCTCTGCTGAGATCTGATGCCTTGCCCTCGCCGACCGTCGACCGCCGTGTGGATGATGATTGAGAACCTCACGTGAATCCGCGACCGGGACCAGAAAAAGCAAATACTGAATCTGGACGTTCCTTGGAGTACCTGATCCGGCACCTTGCCGGAAACTGCGGATCTGCCGTTCCTGCTGGAGCGGGGCAATGTTTGCCCCGAGGGAATCTGCCAGTGGATGCCTACGCTTTTCCTACCATGAGTCCTTTTCAAGTATTGTGAGGTAAGCCTTGGTTATTTAGACGTGCTGTTGGCAGACGTCTGGACTTGAGCGTCGACTCCGAAGAACACTTCGCCTTTGATTTCAGCTGCCTTCATTAATCATATTATATATTGTTTAATTTCAGCTACCATCCTTAATTTAAGAATTAAATGCATCTAAAGTAATTTAAATTATTCGAAGTCTTAGCGTTCCTCGAGTGTGTATTCTCTCTGACCATAGCATGTTGTGTTGAATAATTGAAAAGATGATATTAATAGGTATTTCTGGTAAAATTAGATTAAGAATTGATTATTTTAATTCCGGCAAGAGCCGATGATTCTTTAGTAGAAGTGGTCCAGTGGTTCTGAGCTGATAATAAATCAGCATGTGTAATTTATGTGTTCAACTCTATATTTGAGTAATTAATAAATTTGAATTTAAATTTAAATTGAGTTTTTATTTGAGTTGAAATTGTATTGATTTATGTGTTTTCAGCTTCTGGTGAAATCTTGAAGGTAAAGGTAATTCTTTAGTATTTTTGGAGTTTGTTGGGTTTCTCCGCAGGTCATCAATTGGAATTCTTCCAATTGACGGGAGGTGTGTTTAGAACCTGGGTTTGTAAAATTTGGAGAAAGTTAGACTTTCTCGGTCAGCCGTGTCGAGCGGGAATCCGTTGCGACTTCTGATGCCCTCGGAATTCCCGTCTTGACAATACATACATTGCATAGACAGACACACACACAGACGTCACGCTAAAAATAGTTTTTTCGTATTCTAGAGGTCCCAAAATGTGTAGATCTGCCAAAAATTCGAGTTGCGATTTTCGGCATGATTTCAATACTTTACACGAATTCTTTACCATGTATTGCAGGGAAAGTAAAAATCTGATCCGATAATGACACTTTTAAAATAATTAATAAATAATAAGTGTATCTTCAAATTATAGGACGTTTACAGAAATACATGAAGCAGATATCGCCTTATCGCAAGCGTAGCGAACAAGGGGTGAAAGCGGCAGCGAGCACAGTATACGTAGGAGGTCGTGTGATTCGGTCGGGTTGAAATAGCTCGCGAGCTCCAGGGCAGGTGAATGTCAGTTAATAAGGTGCGGTCCCCAACGTCCGTATTAAGCCTGCGTAGTAGGTGACACTAAAATGCTTGCAAAACGAGCTCAGCGAGCGTTAACGAGTCGGGGACGAAGCCTCCCTACTTGTGAAGAGAGTAATGAGGATTGGCGCGAGTAGGCGTCGGAGTCCAACGGGCATATTACGCCTGCCTCAACGGGCGTATAACACCTGCATACCAGGTGGCCCTAAAGTGCTGTCGAAGGTAGCTCAGCGAGCGTTAGCCAGTAGGTGTTAAGTGGGTTGGCAAACGTAGCGAGCAGGGGGTGGAGACCCTAGTTATGTATATTTTTGTAAACGTTCTATAGTTTAAAAAGTCACTTTAAGAATATCATTATTTGATTTCTATCTTCGAATGTGTAGCCATTTAAGTAAACATTTGATGTTGACAGCACATTATTTTCCCTACAGACATATATTTATTCATTTAGCATTAATTATAAATTTTATCGCGCAAAATAACACTTAAAGCAAGAAATTTATGAAGGGGAATTTATATTGTGCAAATGATGTGTATACTTCTTTTTGATGGATTAAGCATTTTTTTTTTTTTTCTTTTTGCAATATTATTTTGTACAGCTATACTAATTTTTAGAGAAATCATAAGTGATAATTTTAGAATCGGAAACGTAAACCTCACCCTCTCTGGAATTCGATGTTGAATTCATATGTTATCATTCAAGCTTTATCTATAGACAACCATGAAAAATAGATGTTTCAAGAACATTTTTTGAACCAAAAGAGGGAAAAACGGAAATGGAAATTATTAGTGAACCACTATACCTCCTTTAGAATTTTATGCTAAATCCATATCAATTGCCATCTAAGCTATAGTTATAGCTAATTTTGAAAAATAAATGTTTCCAAGTAAAATCAATATATTTGAACTGGAATTCGAAAAAAAGAAAGAAGAGAAAATGAAAGTGGAAATTCTTAGTGAACACCCCTCTCTCTTCATTCTATTCTAGAATTGTATGCTGAATCCAAATGAGTTATCATCTGAATACTATCTTTTGTAGAGCTTACGAAATAGATGCTTGAAGGAACACTTTTTTGTAAAAACAATTGTATGGTACAATTTTTGCCACCAATTAGTAATTATTTATTTTAAATAATATCTTATTTGCAATAGTAAAACATATGATTTCATTTGGTGGCACGAATAGATTTACAGTGGCTCAAGCAGCGCTCCCACACTCACGCACATACACATACTCACACACACGTCACGTTAAATAGTAAATTTGTGTTCTATCGATTTTCGTCTATTTTCCCTATAATTTATCATGTGCAGTAGAGAATGTAACAGTCAGCCCAACAAACATCGAACACAATACATAGATATTATATGCTAAACAATCCGTCACAATTTCCTTTTTCTACGAAAAAATAAATAAATAAATAACTTTTAGAAAGTTTAAAATTCCAGATAAAATATTGCTCCCATCCGCTGTTTCAGTGCATAATGGAATTTTGAAAGCATCTTCCTCCACCAGCTGAAGGTAAATCGAAATAAAGTTCATTGAATAGAGAATACATTGAAGAATGTCTCTTATAGTGAGTAACATATAAAAGCAAGTAACAGATTCGTGTTTTTATTTAAGTCTCTAATGCTTATAGGAGTTGATGGTTTCAAAGTTAGTGACTGCTATGCGAAAATTAAAAATATATATTAACTCAGAGTTGGGATTAAAATGCTTATAAAAATTTTTGTGAATGTTATCAAGTGTAAATGCAGGATGTTACTAAATTGTAAAACAGGAATTTATAAAGCAGTTTCCGATTTGCAGGTACCAAACTTGAAATATCGGAAGCAATTGTAAAGGCCGGACGTATCAATGTGTAGTAGTTTATTATACTGTAATAACTGAAAGTATCTGTAATAGTGGTTTATACAACGTAGTGGTTCGCCTTCCATGGTGATGGGCGCCAGGACCCACCAATGGCTGGAATGTTAAAATATGGCAAGGGAGACATGGATACATATACACAGAATAATTACCAAACTTTTGATGTTGAAATTCTTTACTTAACATGTTAAATCATATTCTATATATCAATTCAATAGTATTATAACAATGTATAGCAAAATCAATTATTCTCTCAAATACTTCTAACCAATTTCTCTTGGTTTCATATTTCGATAATACATATTCACACAGAAACAAATTTTCAGCATTTGAAGGTATTGAGCAAGTTTAATTTGATGGGCATAGAAGCCGAATTGTTTCTTTATATCTCATATTTACTAAATATTATTTTTATTTATGTTGAATCAAATAATAATAAACATTTACACTTCTAATTAAAGTAGGCCGGTATGGCGTATAGCTAAAACCAAGTCTCTTCCAAATAAACCTTTTCTTAAAATTGTTAAATTTTACTTACATAATATCATATGATATGGTCCTCTTAAAATCATGGCCGAATTGAGATGGGATTACATTTTTATCTTGAAATTTAGAATTTTATAAAATTTAGACCGGACCTTCTGTAGGTCCATCTCATACGCTTCCTTTGTTCTATCTCCACGAAATGATAGCGTCTTTTTTGCACCGCTACCGTCGTGACGTCAGAAAAACATTAAGCCATTAAAAACTCTTTTATCCAAGGCGATCACACGTACCGCGTTTCAAACCGACAGAGGGACTCACTTCCAGAGTCCCCCAAAAAACTCTCCCAAACTTGCTTTCTCAGATGCCGAAAAGAATCAAACAAAAACCCGATACAGCTACATACAACGGACTCTCTTAAATGTGGAAGTGAAAACTGCAAAATGAAGGTTCAGGTAACGTACAGATTCTTTCGCACACAGAAGGATATTTAAATCAGAATATTATACACTTACACTCAGCACGAAAATACATTTTAAACAGAAAAATTAAGAATTTATAGAATGCCGACATTACACAAGTGTCCTTTACTGTGTATTCCAGTTGGTAAAATATTACAGTAGTATATGTCGTGAGTAGCTGAACTTTATGTCAGTAGAGGTCACGCATATGGATTTACATAAATGCTCTAGTGCTACCTTTAACTTTATATTGAAATACCTCTGAAAATACTTTAATTATTATAGAAAGTGCTTAAAGGTCTATATAAATCCATTATTTATTTTCTAGGTCCATGATTTTAAAGGCAAAATACATGGGTAATTCGAAAATTCCAAGAAAAAATTGCGGAACCTTTGAACTTCATTCATATGAGCTGAAATTTTGTGAGTGAATTTTACTGTTATACACTGCATTTGAAACTGTTTTTGAGGATTTATTATGTAGAAAATGTAAAAGTTATTATAAAAATTGTTTCAAAATGAAAGAATCCAAAATGATATAACCAAATACTTAAATATTTGGTAAAAAATTGTTTATTTAAAATGTTACTGAACTGACTTCTAAAGTCGTTTCAAAATAAAATAATATCGCCCCCCCCCAAAAAAAAAGCAGTATTTTGGATTGGTTTACGAAGTTTGATTGTATATCCCATAAATTTCCAACTAGGAAGCGGACATATTCAATATTCTTAAAAATTCCATCTCGAACCTGAATACAGTGAGGATCACATTCCTGACCATCAGTTGACCTGTTTTACATTTTTAAGAGCCCATCAACATGGTAAAACTGATATCTGTAATGACGGTAAGAAAACATGGCAAGCACTTAAATAATACGAAAACTTGATGTACAGCAATTTTCAAACCTGCAACTTCTTTTCTGGAGATCGACAAATTCAGTATTAAAACGCAGTCGACATTAAGATATACATTTCATAAAGATTGAACTGAATGACGTAGCACTGGCTATGTTCAAAATTACAAAATCCGCCTAAAGGGGGCGTTTCAAATCCAGGATTGTAATCCGATTGACCCGTTTTTCGTTTTTACATGAAATAGCAAATACAGCGATGGCAGAAAGACAACTTGCTATGTCCATCAGATTCACAATCAAATTTTTAGGTCTCCATAAAGAAATTTGAAACATTTTTGCTTATTATAATGTAATTTTTCTATATGTAAAAACTGGTATTTTCTCGTAAAGATAAATTAATGCTCTTAAAAAATTAAGTTACAACGGTTTTATAATAAGTTTTATTTTGTTTAACAATATATAGCGTCAGAATTAGACGTCAGAATCAAAGTTTTGTCGAATTAGTTTTTACCCTGTTGTCGAGTTTTAGCCTTCTATGTCACAAATAGGGGTTTAAGAGGATTCTGAGAGGCTTTACACACACATTTAGTATACACCGGAGATATATCAAAATTTCGACTCTATTAGATTCGGTCGAGTAGTCGATAATATATGAAAATATCTTCGGCAGGTTCAAGATATCTTAGCCTGAATTATGCCAAGACTTTTTCAGTGTTCGAGAAATACTTTTGTGTATAGCCTGCTGCACTGAGGGAACTTTATGCACACTTTATTAATTAACAAGGCAGGTTGCTGAAGTACGAGGATCACACTGAAGTTTTTGAGACAGGGGCAGACGATATGCGCTAGAAAAAAAAATATTGGTCGAATATTTAAATTTGAAATCTTTTATGCTCGCAGACGATATTTTGTGGCAACAATTACAATTTAGCTGTGGTAAAATAAATTTTAAAAGAAAAAAAATGGAGTTGATGCAAGAGCATTATCGAGCTATGATTTTTCTATGATTTTAATGTGGGGCTAAATCAAGAAGAATGTCTTCAACGTCTACAATTAGTACATGGAAGAGATGCGCCATCTGGTGCAACTATATTCAGATGGTTAGCAGAGTTTAGAGGCGGTCGAAAGTCTCTCTTGGATGAAGAACACGCCGGAAGACCTTTGTCAGCTGCAGTCCCAGCAAATGTTGTTGTTGTTGAGACCCAGACCGTCCGACCTACCAGAAAGGTGTAAGGTAACTGTTTGGACGGCCGGGAAGTGCCACCCAATTTAGACCGGAACCCAGTGGGGGAGGCATCCACAGGGACCGTACCCTCCTTCCCCTACCACCAACCTCTCGGAAGGACTTTCGGACCCACATGTTTAACGTGATCGTACTCCGCATGAACACGGCGGCAGTTTTGGCAGTGGCTGGAATCGAACCCGGGCCTACCGAGTGCAACTCCAGCGCGCTAACCAATGGGCTACCGCGCCCCAGTCCCAGCAAATGTGTCGGCCATTCAAAAAATGGTAATCGATGATAATCGCTTTATCTACCAAATGACAAAGAAGGAATTTCGCATTGGATCCACAGGTATACATAAAATTATTCATGAAGAACTGCATATAAAAAAATTAGTTTATAGTTGGGTCCCCCCATAATGTAACAAAACACCAAAAAGAGGAAAGTGTCAGAATCAGTAAAGAAACCGTAAAATTACTTAATGATGATGGACACAGCATTATTTCAAAAATCATAACTGGTGATTAAGCGTACATACTGTTTTTTGATGTTCCAACATGTCAAGATAGTAAAGTATGGGTGTTTGAAGATGACCTCAAGCCAACAATGGTGAAAAGGCAACGAGCAATGAAAGAAATAATGTATACCGTGTTTCTCAGAAGTACAGGTCTGATCAAAGCCATAAAACTAGAGGGAGAGAAGACAGTTACAGCTAACTGGTACACTACTGCGTGTTTTCCAGAAATTATTGTTCATATTCTGAGACTCATGCTTCACCATGACAATGCATCTTCTCATTCAGCAAGAATGACAATCGATTTTCTTGAAAAAAAAACATCAAAGTGATGGAACATCCACCCAATTCTCCCGATCTTGCTATGTGTGACTTTTGGCTATTTTTTAATCTAAAAAAAATTACGTGGGCGTCGTTTTCATTCCGATGATGAGATTGATGAGGTTATAAAAGCACATTTTTTATCAATTCCAAGAAATGGATGGCTTGAAGCATTTAATCCTTGGAAAATTCGCCTACAAAAGTGCATTGATATTAGAGGGGAGTGCTTTGAACACTTCTAAGAGTTGGCAAGTTTAACTTACACCACTTAGCTGTATCTAAAAAATTCCAGTGTGCCCAATATGCAGTTTTTATTTTCTCTTTCGGTACTTTTCTTATTATAATTATAAGAGAAATACGTTGATGGTACATTCCCACCTCGATGGAATTGTACTTGGCACCAAATTATGTGATTTCATTTCTTTCTTTAGCTGACGTTTTTCATGACTTGGTGGATTTTTTTTTTACAATACACTTCTTTTTGTTTAGATATTACATATTCTGTGCGAAGAACGGGGGTATACTGCCAGTTACTAAATTAAATTCCTATAACGTATAAAACAAATTCTCAATCCAAGTACTATAATGTAAAATGAGGTTGTTTGTCGAGAAATGTCATTTCTACCAAACAAACACAAAAGTATTTTATTTTACCTGTCAGCTTACATAAGTATATGAATAAATGTTTTTCCGTCACACGTTGAGTACGTATATTTTACGAGTTTTGAAATTAATGCACATTTTTCACGATTAATGAAGTACCAAGAAGTTCAAATTTTTCTGAGAAAACAACTCTCTGATTAACTGCCTCGAGTGCAACTTGCTTTTATTAATTTTCTCTCATGACACTTTAAGTAATTTTCTTGCGGTGACACAAAAAACGAAGACATAGATTATGTTTTTGCAGATATTTCTCTATTCGAATTATGATGTTGGCAGAACTCGACTTCCCCTATCAATTCCTTAAATTTTTATCATATATTCTGTATTGCATTTATTTGCATTTTTTAGCGTAAAACAAGATATGAAATGGATAAGTATTTGAAAATACAGTAGAGCTCGCAGAAAGTCTCGAAGAACAGAAAAAATATTCATTATAACCGATAAACGCAATAACGTATAAAACGTTTAGATATGAGATTGTCAATAAAAATGAATTATCTGACTGCATATTGTGAAACAAACAATCATTATAGTAAGGTTGAGATGTATTGCTCTTAGTTTTATGTTAAAAAATGTAACTTTTTTTAGAATTTGAATTTACAATATATTTGCATAGTACTATTCTCATTGCATCTAAATTGTCACTGCAGTTAACATTGTGGGCTTTGACTCAAATTTTGGGGATTTTCCACAGCAATTTTCGATGTTATTCTCTCTCTTTTTAAATCGATTTCGGTTTCTTTGGATTCGGATTCATCAATCGCATTATCAGAAACTGTATAGCAATAATGGCTTATCGACTTCTGGTGCTTATGTTTAAAGACAATTATCCTCGTGCAGCATAATCGTCGAAAGTAAGATCTGGTAGAAAATCTCATTTTTTCTCGTAATATAGAACTACCTTTATACACAGGATCTTGAACTGTAAAGTTCTGAGCCTTACTTGGGCTCCATTGCAAAGTACTTATAGACTTCTGTTACGTAAATTATAGATATGCTACATAACTCTAAAACGTTGTAGTAATTGATACAAAAAGGCTTTACGGCCAGGGAACATTCCTCACACACTGATGCCGGAAGTTAACTTAACTTATTTATTGAGATAAGAAGAATACTTAAGAATAATACAGCAGCTGACGGTGTATACAAATAAAAACAGATACTGAAACAGCCAGTGTTGAACATTTCCACCATTTCAACAAAAACAGATCATTAATGAACTTTGACCGGGCCTGGTGATATACGACCCTGGAGATTACTATCTCTAAGTAATCAGTGGAATAGCTATAAATCGTCAATGCTTATCCAACTTCTTCTGATGACATCTATATCTGGTCTTGGTCAAATAGTGATACTAGATCCTAACGATAGTTGTATCAATATTAGTGCCTGCTCCACGTACATGGATTTTCACCTTTATCACTCACTCATCGACTGGATCCTAGCATTTCTAACTTTCCAACTGACTTCCGCCAGCCTTTCACCAGAACTCTACTCAGCGCAGACTAAACTTCAGATAGACATCAGACTAATTCCCTTGCTCGCGATCCGAAATGTATCCTGTCAATGTGCAGGACCGCATAATGTTACTTGGCTCGTCGATTGGTCTATATAACCGAGCCAGTTAGAAGTTGTTAATATAAAGTCAAACATAAATTATAACGTAACAAAGGGAAATAATAATCACATGTTACTTAGACCTCACAAAGTAAGGATTACTGGATTTCTTTTAAAAACCCAGCATATTTTTAGGGTTTTTTTTTTTTGTTTGTAGAAAACTATCATGCCAGTCATTATGCAAAAATTTGCGGACAGTCTCCCTGTGTTTAGGCTATCTAAACGTATCTGGGGTTGTGTTTAGGATATCATTTAGGCTCAACGTATGTGAGAAATATTCTTTGTTACCAAACTAATTGTTGATCCTGTTACTTTGCTTTTATTCCAAGAAGTTCCATGAAAATAAATTTTGTCTTTACCTCTCCTACACTAAAAACTTTGCAATACCTCACAGGTATCTAATTGTTCGCTATAAGCAATACGCGTAATATTATAAAAGTATTGTAGCTTCAAGGTGATAGAAAAAAAAATAACAATCTTTGCTGCATTTGAGATCACTATAAGTGGGTTCCACTGTACGTCCAAATCACAGTTTTAAGGTATTTCCGTTTTCATTTTGTGAGATCAGTAGGCACCATTGTCACATTCTGGTATTTGCTATCAAGTGAAATGACGCTGGCAAGTGACGCCAATTTCGACATATTTGGTCCGGAAAGCTATAACCTCAATGAATATATGTCACCGAAATTACAAGACTGAGTTGGAACATAAACAATGCTTGGGGCCAGGATTTAAAACTAATATCATTCGATCCAGGGCTGCCAATTAAAAAACGATACAACGTCACATTGAAGAACAGGCAATGAAAGTAAAAGGGCGGTCTTTACCCGAGGCTGATGCTAGCACGAATAGATCAACTAGTGAAAGGACTTTTTGGGGGGAGATTGAAAAAAGAATAATTGTCAGATATTCAGATACCAATGAGAGTTACCATGACGGTAGAATGAGTTCAGACAGGTGGAGTAAAAACTAGATCCTGATAATATCGCAGAAAGAATACGTTTAAATAGATCCAGAGAGGGCAGAGATGAGCAATGACAGAAGTGCAATGCCAGTGAAAAGTGTGCAATGTCGTTCCATAAGGCCCGAAAAATGCTGCATAACAAACCAAAGCCAGAAATGCCAAGTCATGTGCTTTTATATGCCACTTTATGTGCTCAGTAATACTATCTCGAGGATTAAAAAATATTAAACAGCTTGATCTAAGTTTATGCCAAAGTACTGGGTTGCTGTTATTCATTTCGTCATCAGAAATTGTGCAGAAAACAAAATTTAATTAATGCATTTAAGCATACTTAGTCTTTTAAATTTTGATAATTTTTTCAGACTATTTATTGAAGAAAACGGTTTTCTTTTCATACTAAAATATAATCAGTAGTAGGATACCGCATAACATGTGACTTTAAAACCAAATTTTATAAAAAAAAATTCTGATAGTGAGCTTGAACGAATATACATTGTACAGACAGAAACACACACACACACATTGCATTATAACTGGTATAATCATATTCTAAAGTACCTCAAACGTAAAAATCTACTTTGTTCCATCAACATTATTGAAACACAAAATAAGACAAGCTCTGGCAAATAAAGTATTTGGATGAATCAATCAATTAATGGCATCAAAACACCCTTAGAAGCGGTTTTACTTTTACATTAATACGAGTACGTATGATATGAGGAGAAAAACAATCTGCAATGAAATACTTCCTTTAAGTTGTCCTATTAAATTAAAATATTTAAAAAGCGATATGTAGAACAAAACGTAAGATACGATTTTTATACCAAATCTTATTGTACATGTTTTCAGACATTTAAATATGAAGTTTTATTAAATTACAAGCACGTTTTTTAAATATGAGTAGAAAATTTAAAGTGTTTAAATGTTTTAAACACATAAACACATGTTTCAAACATTCATTAAACACATGTTTAAAAACACATTTTACATAAATTTGTTATACATGTCCAAAGTGGACGAAATTTTATATTCAGATGAATGACAATATTTAGATTAATGTTCCCGAAATCCCTTAGCTTTAGAAATAGAAGAAATTAGCTTTAGAAAAATTTAGATTAGAAATCCATAGCTTTTATATAGGTCATCAGAATAAATAGAAAATTCTGGATGCAAATTAACACTATCACAAATTATGTTTCCCACTTATAAAATATTTTTTATCTTAAACGTTATTAAAATTTTCATTTTTCAATGACGGAGATTGATTTATTTCCCAGATCTCTACGTTTAAGCGCAGCACACTGTAGATCCAATGAAAAATATTTTAATTAGTTTTCTATTTTAAAAAATATATATAAATCCCAAAGAAGCTTTTTTGTAACAAACCTCTTTATTACAAAATTTTAAGCTACGCATTTTTAAATTCAATTTAGGTAAGTTTTTGAAATTTTCCATTATTTTTTTTTGTGTTCCTAATTTTGTCTTTGTTTTTTTTTAAATAATGATTTCGTATTATTCATATTTTTATAGCCTTCTCGAACACATGAATCTTGAAAATCAAATGAGAACAGTTTTAATATTTAACTATTTATCATAAGTTGACTATAATGATTAACTTTACCATTATAATTCAAAATTAAAGATATTCAAAACCACACGTCAAAGTGAAAACATAAGAATAAACTTGTTTCTAATTTTTCAAAAAACAATAAAAAAAAGGAAAAAACCCACTCGTTTGGGAAAATACTGCCCTCCCCACTAATTCAATTGCAAGCTTTGCGCTTTTAAGATTTTTAACACATCAGAGAACCAGAACTTCCAAATCAGAGCCGAGAGAGCACAGTACCGGAAAAAGGCATTATTAAAATAAAATCCATCACTTCAAGATAGCTATTAATGACCCAATGTTCACACCGAGCAGAAAGATTTTGCTCTTAAAAGTAATGAGCTCATCTTGGGGAGAAAAGAAAGGGGTGTAAAGGTTTTGTGGCGGTCGCCAGGGCGGCGCTGTTGGCGACGCTCTTCGACCGCGGTTGCCGGGGCTACGACTCGCAGGGCTCAGTCTTCAGTCCGGCCGCGATGAGTGCCTCAAGTCATGGCTAGCGTAGCCGCCTGGCTTCCGTTCGCGCGGGCGGCGGCCATCGGCTGGGTGCCGATCGCCAACAAGCCGCTGCCGGCGCCCCCCGTCACCAAGGAGCACCGGAAGCGTGAAGACGAGAAGTTTGTGATTAATGTGAGCGGTCGTCGTTTTGAGACGTGGCGCAACACCGTCGAGAAGTACCCGGACACTCTACTCGGCTCCAACGAGCGTGAGTTCTTCTACGACGAAGACTGCCGGGAATATTTCTTCGACCGGGATCCGGACATCTTCCGGCATATCCTTAACTATTACCGCACAGGGAAGCTGCATTACCCAAAGCATGAGTGCTTGATGTCCTATGATGAAGAGCTCGCCTTCTTCGGTATCATCCCCGATGTGATTGGCGACTGCTGCTACGAAGACTACCGCGACAGGAAAAGAGAGAACGCGGAGCGGTTGATGGACGACCAGTTGTCCGAAGCCAACGCTGCAGATAACATGCCCCATGCCAATATCAGAGAGCGCCTGTGGCGGGCCTTCGAGAACCCGCACACAGGCACGGCGGCACTGGTCTTCTACTACGTAACGGGTTTCTTTATTGCTGTCTCGGTGTTCGCGAATGTGTGTGAAACGCTTCCCTGCGGTGTCAATGACGCCCTCGGTGAGACAATGTCCTGTGGCGAGACGTACAAGGCGGCCTTCTTTTGTCTGGATACAGCATGCGTCATGATCTTCACTGCCGAGTACCTGCTGAGGCTGTACGCCGCGCCTGACCGCTGCTTGTATATGCGCAGCGTCATGAGTGTCATCGACGTGGTGGCTATATTTCCCTACTACATAGGACTCGGCATAAAGGACAACGACGACGTTTCCGGGGCCTTTGTTACCCTCCGAGTCTTCCGGGTCTTCCGGATCTTCAAGTTCTCCCGCCACTCCCAGGGACTCCGCATCCTCGGCTACACGCTCAAGAGCTGTGCCTCAGAGCTCGGCTTCCTAGTTTTCTCCTTGGCCATGGCCATCATCATCTTTGCCACCGTTATGTTCTACGCGGAGAAGAACGTCGAGAACACCACCTTCACATCTATACCTTCAGCCTTCTGGTACACCATCGTCACGATGACTACACTCGGGTAAGTACAAAGAAAGACGAAGTTGCACCATTCCTTCACTATCACCCACACCGTTCACAATCTTTAGTGCGGATTACCATAAAATGCTAAGCACGGAATGCATCACAAGTGAAACCGAGGCTTAAATATACGCAATGCTTTTTTCTACATAGGATTATAGTGCTTATAATACATATTTTTAGTTTCCACGACAATTGGAGGTAAGTACACATGTTTCATTTGTGTTTTGATTGATGTATCTGTGCACCTGTTGTATGAACATCTTCTTATAATACGATGCATATATCCATTGAACAATCGGGAACTGATTACCGATGAAATAATTTACATTTCGAAAAACACGTAATTAAATATTCCAAATAGCTAGAAAAATTGAATAGAAAACGTTAAATGTTTCTTTTCCACAAATATTGTTAGCGATAATATAAGTATTGTTTTAGAATTTTGAACGCATCTGTGAAGTTTTTGGAATTTTGAAAGGGCCTGGGAAAAAGTTGATATGAAAATATTTTGAATTAACAAGAGTGCGGTTCATCTCGATTTTCTTATACATGAATCCATTTTAGAGCAGCTTGGGATTTTTCTCTTTTTTATTCCTTTTTCCACTTTCGTTGCAAATTTTAGATCATAGTTGCTCCAAATGATCAGAATTTAGCATGTTACCCTTCATTTTAAAGGGCTTGACAAAATATTTCGATTGATACGAAGTTTGATAATGTAAGCCAGAGGGGGGATAATAAGTTCAAAAACACAAACTTTGTACTGCGGCCATTTTTTACTACAGTTAATGAAACGCGTTTCGTGATCATAGAGCCTTAAATAACCCCTTTTATGCATGCATATGTCAAATCGTGTCCTATGCTGGCATATTAAAAAATATAAAATTTCAAATAAAGTTGTCGCTTGAATTTTAAAAAGTTCTATCTAGGTCTACATTTATCGTTAACAAAGCAGAATAAAATGTTTCGCAAAAACCCATTTATATTTATGGCAGCTATAGCGTACACAAGTAATCGATCACAGACAGACAGAATTGACATCACTTTAAAAATAGTCAAAACGTGTTCAGGAGGTCCTCAAACATATATTGACATAAAAATATCGAAATCAAAAATTTTTGCGTAAACAATACTTGATACTACACATGAAAAAGTAAAAGATGCAAATTCCTACTCACTATATCTCAAAATCTCCTTGATATAACCATTTGAATTACAATAAAATTTACAATATGTCAAACAGTTTAATGCCATGCAGTGGCATTCAAATGAAACAATCTGATGTGGACAGCAGATGACTTTCCCTAGACACTCATATTTGTTTTTCTCTTTTGTCATCTACATTTATTAAAACAAGTGATTTCACTGCTCAAAACGATCTATAAAACTAACACTTATTTAAAATTGAAATTAAGTTATAGTTTACTCTGCATTTTATTTTTTTTCTTGTCGATTGTCTGATTCGGTTAACTTGCCAAAACATTACTGGTGTGTATTCCAGTTTGACTTTCTCATACCTTAATCCATTAAGTAGTTTTTTCTAGTTTTGTTTTTTTCGAATTTTAGAAGAGACATTTTGAAAAATCGGTATTGTTGGTCCAAATGATTACAATTATAGTTTGCTATCTTTGACTTTAAAACTTCTTGACTTTAAAGGAGTCGAAAAAAATCTTTAAATTGATACCAAACTTGAAAATGTGCACTCCTGGGGAGGGGGTAATAACTTCTCCCCCCTGAAAAGACTAATGACGTCACGGACACAGAAATTGTACCGCTGCTATTTTTCACAACAATGAGTGAAGCTATTAAGTGTCTTGATCATTGATCTATAAATAACTTATTTTATGCATCACTATGTTCAATTGTGTCCTATGCTGCCATGTTACAGAATATAAAATTTCAAATAAACTTCGAAGTGTTTGCTCGAATATTAAAAATTGCATTTAGTTCTAGGTTCTTTGATAACAAAGCCGTATATAAAATTCCGTGAAAATCCATAGGTGTTTGTGTCAGTTATTATGTATGCGAGATATCCACAACAGACATACATACAGACTGACGGACATTTCTCTAAAAATAGTTAAAACGTGTGCAGGATGTCCTAAAGCATATATTTGCTTAAAAATCTAGAATTCGAGAATTTTTTGCGAAAACAGTACTTTCTTTACTCTATATTATGTACTATGATAAAGTAAAACTGGAAATATATTCGGTGTTTTATCCTGAATATAATTTCAATAAACTATGTTCAAAGCCGCTTCTGATAATAAGCAAAGTAGACAAATGCTGGAGGTCCATTAAGCTCCGGGGACCCATTTACACAGTTCAATGTACATTTTTTGCTATAAATTTTTTATGAGGGGGAGGGGTTATATATTATTTTTACCTATACCTCCCGGTAACGATTAAAGCTGTCCGGGCCATGTTTCTACTGGCTGGAAAAAATTGTACATGAAAAAAGTATTTACTTAGTACGGTTAAATGTATTTATCGCTGTTTTGTTTATTTTTTACTTTGGCTTGACTATTTTGAATAAAAGAACCACAACTGGTATTCTTATTTGCACCAAAATGTAATCAGCTTAAAAAACCCCATATATCAACTGACAACCAAATTTTATGAAAATACTAGCAGCGATTACCCGCCGTTGCTCGGGATTTACCAAGCAAAACTATGATAAAAATTACACCGGAACATATAGGGCCGATTATGATATATTACCGCTGAATGTATCGCATTTTAGAGATGTTTAAATGAAATTAAAGTTGGAAAGTGTTTCGTAATCAATACTTTATGCATGATTGATCTTTCTTGTGATTTCTTAATACTTTTCGTTGTTGAGTAAGCCTGTGAGAAATAAACCATGGTGATAGTTTCCATTTAAATTCATATCTCAAACCTTCGATTTTCAGAAGTGTCTAACGTTCAATAAACTACCACAAAACTTAAGATTTAATCAAGAGATTTAATTGACTTTCACGTTTTAAACCAACAATGTCCAACCTTTTCCGTTGTGAATCATGGAGTTAGAGAGTAGAACTCCTAGGGAAAAGTGTTGTTTTTCACTAATATCTCGAGAACCACTGGTCGTAGAAACTCGAAACATGGCATGTTTTAAATGGAGCGATTTCAAGAATATTAAGACAAATTTCATGAAATTCTGTTCAGCCTTTCTCTAGCTATGGTGGATCATACATACATACATACTTTTCTTCTTTATATATATATATATATAGACAATAGATAAGTCGGCCTGATTTGGCCAGATAGATGTGACACGTACATCAGACAGATCGCACGTACAGCGCGGAGCTAAATAATATTCATTTTTCTTTTCAAGAATGACTGTAAATCCGCCAAAAAAATACTCGATTTTGAACTCCCCGTCGCGCATGCCAATACTTTTTCTATAATATATTATTACAGAAAAAGTCAAAATGTAAATATTTTCTCTTTATAATCATTAAAATTTAATGTGGTAAGTACATGGTATTCCACTTAGCTTAATTTCAGTGTAAATATCTCTTAATTTCAATATAAGATATCTTTTCAGTTTGGCGCATTTTAGAATATCGCGAAATCACCAAAATTCTGAAAAAAAAATATTAAATATCTCCATCACCGTTTATCCAATAATAATAGGTTTGGTTAATTCTGTCATCATACAAAAACTCTAATTCGTTCTAGTGTAACGCATAAGTAGCTGAAGTCCTAATATTCAAAAATTTTTGTCGGACTATTTTAGTGATATATTGGTTACATACGTTACACAGACAGACACGTTTACATCTACGACATGTTAAAAATAATTTCTCCCCGTTTTTGAATACTCGAAACGTATAAATCCATCAAAACCTCCAATTTAAGTATCCAGTCCCCTTTCTAATGCGCCCCCTATACATCAAATATATGGTAATGAGATTAAAAATCCGACGAGGTCAGCAAATGTCTTTCACTGCTGGCTCAAATTCATTTTCACTTCAGTATTTTCGCAATCCATTAAAATGAGTTTAACTGCGTAAAATGTCACAGATATTTATTTAAAATTACATTTAATTTGCAGCTTTACAGCATTTTCTGTTTCATTTAGTGATTTATCATATTGTTAAACAAAATAAATGAATAAATTTCTAAATATTTTAAGTTTATCTGATAGAGATGATTTTAATTTGTTCTTATTTTTTTATCTTATTGCTTTCGTCGTTTGATCTTATTATTTTCTTATATTTGTTGAACCTATTTTTTTTCTTCGTCAAATGTTGCATACGAAACAAGCATTCATTCAATACATTTAAGTATATTTAGTTTCTTGTTGTAGATTTCAACGATTTTACAGGTCATTTTGCAAACCAATGGCATATTATAATTTTCCGAATCATACCAAACCCTAAACAGCACTAGGGTAGGGTGACCTGCAAGTTACTTACAAAATTTTGTCGAATAGTGTTTGAGCTAGGTTGGATACATGCAATTCACATACACATAGACATGCGCATAACTGTCACGCTAAAAATTATGCCTACTTGCTCTAAATTGCTGGAAACGTGTACGACCTTATTCCAATTCTTTTCCTATGCATAACCTTGCACGGTAGCTAAAGTAAAAATGAAATCTACCTTTTATCAGATCAAGCACCATTATATCAATATTTATGCCCAGTTGATGCATTGCTTTCATTAATATTTTGTTAAACGTGAATGTTATTAGAAGTGATGCGATAATTATTAGAAGGAAAGCGATTTCATAAATGAGGTATAGTGCAGTGAAAGTTAAATAAAAAAAGAAAAAAAAATCACAGGCATTTTTAATAACTTACGTTTTAATTATCCTGCACCAAATTATTTAAGTCGCATTCTTTTAATTCGAAGGAATATACTGGCACTTAGATTTGTATTGTTAGCTCTCTGGTCCCATCGTTTTCAAAACAAAATTTTGTTCATAAATCAAATAGTCTCATCAATAGATCCATAGACAAAATAGCTATATTATTACTTGTTTCTTCCTTTATGGTATTTTATCTAATTTTTCACTCTCGCCTTTGACAACTCCTTTTCATGGAACAGTCACGTTTTGTTGGTCTAACATCAGTTGCCGATCATGCTCTGATGAGTGAAGGTATTTGTTTATCAAAATGAAAAAAAGAAAATTATTATTTCTTGACTTTAAGAATCCCCTTTCCATTGAACAGCCACGTTTGTTACTGTTCTAACATCAGTTACCGATATTGCTCTGATAAACGAAGATATTTTGTTTATCACGAAGAAAAAGGCTATTTCTTGCCATTGACGGCCTTCTTTCCATGTAACAGTCACGTTTACTGTTCTAACATCAGTTGCCGATATTGTTCTAATGAGTGAAGGTGTTTTATGTATTACAAAGAAAAAGGTTATTTCTTGTCTTTGACAACCCCCTTTGCAAGTAACAGTCACGTTCGCTATTCTAATCGCACCAGTTGCAGATAACTTTCTGATGAGTGAAGGCATTTTGTTTATCACGAAGAAAAAGTTATTTCTTGTCTTTGACAATCCCATTTGCATGTAACAGTCACGTTCGCTGTTCTAACATCAGTTGCAGATAATTTTATGATGAGTGAAGGTATTTTGTTAATCACGAAGAAAAAGTTATTTCTTGTCTTTGACAACCCCCTTTGTATGTAACAGTCACGTTTGCGCTGTTCTAACATCAGTTGCCGATAATTTTCTGATGAGTGAAGGTATTTTGTTTATCACGAAGAAAAAGTTATTTCCTGTCTTTGACAACCCCTTTGCATTTAACAGTCATATTTGCTGTTCCAATATCAGTTGCAGATAATTTTCTGATAAGTGCAGGCAGTTTGTTTATCACGAAGAAAAAAGTTATTTCTAGTCTTTGACAACCCCCTTTGTATGTAACAGTCACGTTTGCGGTTCTAACATCAGTTTCAGATAATTTTCTGATGAGTGAAGGTATTTTGTTTATCATAAAGAAAAATGTTATTTCTTGTCTTTGACAACCTGATTTCCATGGAACAATGGCGTTTGCTGTTCTAACAACAGTTGCCGATCTTGATCTTATGAGTAAAGGTATTTTGTTTATCTCGAAGAATATATCTATCCTTTATAGTTCAGAAGATATTTGTAGTGAAAATAAGAGAAAAGTAAAGAAATTGTTCGGACAGATACATTTTCAAGTTTTCAAGAAAAGAAACAGAGCTCGACATAAAATCGGATTAGATACACTTATAAAAGTTTCATAAAGCTACACACTATACATTCTTGCATTTTATTTATAGTTAGCACTTGTAGTTTTTACAATATGAGCATTAAAAATTTGAAAAATGAAAAATTTTCAATTTTCTTCAACTTGACAAGATGATTTATCGAAAACTAGAGGAGTTTTCTTTAAAAATAAATATAGATTTTGATACTAAATTTCCTAGTACATATTTTTGTTGCTTACTATTTATATTTATCTTTTATAGTTTCGACGACATTTCAAGTGAAATTAAAAAAATGAAAATACAATATCCGATTGGACCGATACATTTTTAAGTTTTCTCGGGAAAAAAAAGTTCCAAATATTAAATAAATGAAATTATTCGCCCATAATTTAGACCCTATTTCCTACAAAGCAAAAGAAATTATTTACATGTTTATCTATTAGGTTCGGGCGTATAAACATCCATATAGCTTATATTTTTTGTAACCCTCCGTTTTCCGCCATAGAAACCCCAAGCATAGATGTTATTCATATAAAAAATATATCAAATTTTTAGCTATCCTGGAGGGAAGGGGAAGGCTGATATACAAACCGTTAGCACTAAACGTACCGACACTCAATATATACCTATTAGTACCGTAACCTGTCAAATGAATGGTTTCTAGATAAAAGCTTTATTTTTTCTGATTGAATGTAGGTAATATTGATTTTAGTAAGGGAATAATTAAACAAAGTAACTTTAAGGTAATGGACTCCATTCGATTCCTAAACCTCGATTTGCTTCTTCTATTGTGCAAGGTCTTATGTTTCATAATACGGTGGTCAATTATCATCGAAAATGCAGTCTTCATTTTACCCTTTATAAGAATATGTTTTGTATATCCCTTTGCACCTGATTCTTCCCTGAAAATGTTATGAAGTGCTGCTCTCCCAGATGTAGCAGCTATTTGCATTTCTTCCCATACAGTGCCATCAATCGAAATAACTACTCATTTTTTCATTCTCAACTTTAGAACTTGAGAGCAATCTCATTCTTCTTCGTCCTCTACGTATTATATTCATAATATTCTCCTCTTCATCGTTGGTATCAGCAAGCTCACACTCAGTGTCTAATAGATCATTATCATTTTCAAATAATACATCTTCACTTTCAGAAAATTCACCTTCATTAATTTCCTAACACTCTTCGCCTATGTTATTTATTTCTTCTAAGGACTTTGTGTGTCTTGAATGTTTTGACATTTTTACTTTCCCTGCAATACATGGTAATGTATAGGGAAAATATTGGAATCATGTCGAAAATCGCAACTCGAGTTTTCGACGTATCTACACGTTTCGAGACCTTTAGAATACGAAAAAACCATTTTTAGCGTGACGTCTGTGTGTCTGTGTGTCTGTCTTTGCAGATTTCGTATCCACTCTAACTAAAAAACTAATGGACCCAATTTCACAAAATTTGGTAGTTAAGTCACTTGTGAGCGGGTCTGGTACTGATTAGTTTTGGATACGATTTGGGATAAAAGAACCCGCCTTTTTTTTGCGAAATGGCCCGCAAAAGTTTGTATCCAGTCTAACTGAAAAACTAATGGACCGAATTTCACAAAATTCAGTAGATGAGTCACTTGTGGGTTACCCTGGTGCTGATTAGATTTTGATACGATTCGGAAAAAGTAACGTGCCTTTTTTTGCAAAATGGCCGGCAAAAATCGTCAAAATCTAAACTAAAGAATTAGGTATAATCAAATATATCCATTAAATGCTCGTTTAATACGTAATTTTTAACGACGAAAAGAATAAGACCAACCCCATTACACTAGGACTAGCCGTTCTCGAGATATTTTAGTTTGTCGTACTTTCTCAACGCCACCTTTGAAAATAAGACCGGTTACCGAATGAGAACGAAAATTGAATTAAAAGTGAAATAATTTTAATTGAAATAAAGAGAACGTTAATATAAGTCTGCAGGGAAAGTCATGTGCTGGCCACATCTGATTTTTCAGGGATAAGATTAGGAATGGAATAACGCTGTAAAAAATATAAACTACCTAGTAATTATTTTTAGTTTTCGTCACCTTTTCTTACAACTTGAAATTTTACGGACGTTATTGAAATTTTAATGCGTAATCATTTTAAATGGAACTCACTACGTAATAGTGTTTGCAGAAATGTGCAGGGAACTGATGAAAATATGTGGAATGTGCATGTACATCACATATTCTGACCCGGTAATCTTATAATGCAATGAATTTTTCTCCCGGTCAAATGACCGGTTGTGGTAGATAACGGTAGAGTATGTATCTTTATCATATAAACACAAGAAGAAAAAGAATAAATATTGAAAAATTGATTGTATACACTTGATAGAAAAAGTCATGAAGTCAAGTGAAAAAAAGCGATAACATTATATGCGAATTTTTGAATCAAATGCTTATGAATCAAATGGTCACTTGACCTGCCATGGTATGTTCAGTATTAAACATCGGATTTTGTCACGTGACGTATAAAACACCCCATCTACAGATTCGGAAATGACCACTTGACAGGGCAGAACATTGCCACTTTCCTAAAATCTATGCATGAAAAATTTTAAGATAATATTTAATTGGGTATTTTATTTAACTACTTAAATATATTATAGGAAAATAAAATTCAAGTTAAACATAAATTTTTGCATGTTGTTTCACATCTGCAGTTATGAATCTTACAGTTTGAAGCATTGACTACAACGAGCAACCAACATGGAAAAGATATAAAACAATATAAAGTATTATTTTGGTAAATCGTTTGCTGCTAAGCTTCAAATTAAGTAGGCCAAATTGGTGAATACTCTTCTGGAAGATTTAAATTATATTATTCCAGAAGAGTAGAAAACAATAAAATCACAAATTTCTTGAGAATTTAATTTGCCGTTTTAGAATTGTTTAAAACTGCGTATGATTGAAATTGATATCTCACTGTATATATAGATTTTATTTATATTAAAAAAACGTGGTGATTGCTCTTAAGACTTTTTCACGTTCAACATTAAGAAAATACTTCATGAGCTGAGTCATTTAATATGTATACATTTTTATGATTAGGAATAAATAATTTGAATTAAAAGTATTTTAGGGTTTTAATTTGATAAAAGAAAATATAACATTTCGTAGAGGGAAACATGTTCCTAAAATTGCACTACAATTTATTCAAAAATATAATTTCCTAAGCTACGTAATAAAAAATTTTATTACCGGTTCAGTAGTTGTAAAAATTTTTACTTCTTCCAAAATGCTTTCTGGTTTCATTATGAAAAGTAAAATTAGATTAAATTTAGAGCAGTTATATAATAATAAAAATGTGATGCAGGGAGAATAAGAATTTCCTTAATGAGTTAAAATATTTTTGATGTGAAACATCTTAGAGTGCGGCGTAAGAAGTAAATCAAGAAATGAATGTGACGGCATGTAACGGAATTATGTAACAGCGACACTATACAAACAAGCATCTGTGCTATACAAAGTCAATACTGCCGAAAAATTGCGTAATGTAAGATTTTATGTAACTATTCTTCTCACTGAATATGCCTTTTAAGCTGTATTATAAAATAATTCTGATAGAAAAGTGTAAAAAAATTAGTTTTAGGTTAAGATATTCTAATTTGTGAAAAATTTAGTTTAATTCGTGTAAAAAAATTCGTTTTAGATTAAGATATTTTAATTTGTGAAAAATTTAATTTAATTCGTGTAAAACAATTAGTTTTAGATTAAGATATTTTAATTTGTGAAAAATTTAATTTAATTCGTGTAAAACAATTAGTTTTAGATTAAGATACTTTAATTTGTAAGTGTAGCTAAAAGAAATTGACTCACTTATTACGATGTCTTGTGCATTCAGTGTGGCGTCTTATTAGTTAGTCACTAATTATCGCTAGCGCCGACCTCACGCTGCCCTGAGAAGACTCCAAGCAGTACATCCATCGTTAATAACGTCGTCGTTTGTGACCTGACGAAACAGACTGCATTGTTTTAATCTATTAAAACTGTAATTTGAAAATATAAATAACTAATAGAATAAAAGTAAATGAATGAATAAAAATAAATAAATATATTTTTTAAAAAATTTAAAACTTTTTGAAATTTTCCCTAGGGTGCACAGTGCGTCATCGTTTCATGCTACACACATCAATCTTTTGCCATTCAAAATATGCGAGTACTGTTTCTCACTAATCTAAAACGAGTAACAGAGTTACTCACTATTTTTTAGATTAATTAAATTAATTATATCAATGCAGTTTTTTTTATTCTTTTTATTTAGCGACTTGGAGCATTTTAAATTAAACTTGAGAAATCATTCAATATAAATATCACAAATATATTTCAATTCTTACATACTAGGAAAGTTTTTCTATATTTTAGTAGTCAAGTAGTATTCTAGTTGTCTAGTAGTAGTAGAAAGTCTAGTAGTATTTTTATTCCTAAAGTTAGTATCATGCTCCCATTGCAGACCCCATGCTCCCATTACATTCGTGGACCGATTTTGCACTTTCTGTGCGCTTATCAGCTAAATAATTTTGCTTTAAAGAAATGCAGAAATTCTTATACAATTCCTTCTACATCTTTTGGTGTTTACATTCTCCATAAGTGAAAATTAGGCTTCGTTGTAGAAATAATCAAATTTGGATGATCATTTAAACTCAAATATATTGTAATTGCGTTGTTTCAGCATGTAGATGCACATAATTTAAGCAAAAATAAAGTGGTTTTAGGACGGATGCAACACTAAATATGAATTCAAGAGAATTTTAAAAATCACTATTTTGACGCAAGATAGATGCCATATTTTATTTTGAAGTGGGTCACATGATCTTGTCATATAATGGTCACGCGATCTCTTCATATAAATGGTGCAATCATTATTTTAATTTTTATTTAAAAAACTACTGAATAGATTTTGCTGAAATTTTTTTTATACATTTTATGGGATAGTTTGAATATTTTCTGAAACTTTCGAAGTAATTTGTGAATTATAAATTCGCTTAAAGGATATTTGAAAAATTAGGACCCATAGGGTTCAATGTATTTCCTTCTTTCAGCCCGGGTTCAATCCAAAACTAATTGAGTGATATTATTTATTTACATTCCTATACGTCCCACAGACCGTTTGAACAACATACTAAAATTTCATTTTGATAAAGTCATTTTTAAGGCAGTTATCGTGCTAAAGGACAGATAGACAGACAGACAGACAGGCAGAATGAACAAAGTCATAAACACGTTTCAAACATGTTGTAAAATGTAAATAAAAAGCATTATTGAACCTGCCATTGAAATAGTATTATGCAAACGATATTTGTTCCGCAAAATTATTTGATAAAATAAATCATCTAATGCTTCTAAGAAACGGAATTAAACCCTGTGAGTTTATATTTGAAATATATATATATATATATATATATATATATATATATATATATATATATATATATATTTCATGTTGCTATAAGGAATGGAGTTAAACCCAATGAGTTATTACAACAGTAAATATTTTTCGATTTAAATAATAAAGAACTATATATATATATATATATATATATATATATATATATATATATAAATACATTTTTATTGGAATTGCATTTTTGTTTGGATCATATGATTACGAACTTTGGGTGTAATGAGTTTAGATTATTGATATTTTCAATTTCTTACATAACTTGTTTTATTTTGGGGAAACATTTTTTAAAACATATATTGTAGAACTGGTATATATTATAATACATGGGTATAATCATCTAATCTAAGAAAATATAAATAATTACATCCGTCTGACCCTGTAACGCTTGGCGAGAAATTTTGAGGGCTTTATTTTAATGTTACGAAATTGATGAAATTGTTGTCGAATCGCTAAAAATGTTGCCAAATTGAAAAAAAATTCCAAAATTGATAAAAAAATATCGCAAATTGATAAAAATGTTGCCACATGAATGAAATTAATTTTGTTTTTGAGAGAGGATAGTATTGTAATGATGTTTCGGTAGTTTTTGACTCGCAGTCCATCCTAATTGACAACAAATTTGGCGACCTTTTAAAATATGGACAAATTGCTGAAATATCGCCAAATGGAGGAAAATATCTCCAAATCGATAAAACTGTTGTCAACTTGATAAAAATGGTACAAAATCAACGAAATGAATTGCGTTTTGAAAGATGATAGTATTGTTATGATGTTTCTTGTCGTCTTGATAGTAGCGTTCGTCTCTTAGTCCAACTGTCTCACTTTCTGACAAATTTGGCGATTTTTTAAAATGCCATCAAATTAATGAAAATGCGACCGAATTGATAAAATAATACTAAATTAATAAAAATGACTCTTAATTTATGAAAATTCAGTATTTTGCAAAAATAAGCTCAATTTCCTTGATAATCCCCGTCGCTTTGTGGGAATTAAATAAATTTTTTGTAAATGTGTTTACAATGGGACCAGGATGGGCTTTTTTTCTTCAGATCTGCACATGAAAATAATTTTGTATAGCGAGAACATATATTCTTATATATCTTTTTAAGAGAATTAAATTGAATATTTTAATAAAATGTTTAGAATAACATTGGCATTTAAAGTACTATAGGAATATGCATATAATTGAAGTTTTAATTTATTTATATTATATACTAGCAGCATACCCGTTCTTCGTACGGAGTATATAATATAAAGAAACTTATAATTCACAATAATGTGCAAATTCTGTTAAAATATTAAATTTATTGCTCCTAAAGAGAAGTTAAAAAATATATGTTCTCACTATGCAAAATTATCTTCACGGGCAGATCTGAAGAATAAAACATCCTGGCCCCTTTTGTAAGCAAATTTACAAATAAAAAAGGAATTGAATCAATATATGCAACCCCGTACTACTTATATTGTCGCAGATTAAAAAATATGCCTGTGTGTTAGTAGAAGATTACCCATATTACAATATAAATCTCAAAAATATTTGCCAAAATAAAAGAGATGACGTAATAAATTGAAAATAGCAATAATCCCCGTACTCTTTTTACCAGAAGGTCGTAATTGATTTCAATATGTGCCAATATATATCAAAACATATGCCAATATACCTGCACTACTTATAATCTCGTATTCTCGTAGATTAAAAGATATACCCGTGTATTTGTAGAAGAATACTCGTTCAACGTACAATATATGAGTTTAAACAATCTTTGTCATAATAAAACAATTGCATAATAACTTGAAAATATCAATAATCCCTGAATCAATAATCCTCGAAAATATCAATAATAATAACGTTTAAATCTGAAGACCGTAGTTGATATTATCCAGTCAAAAATGCTATAAGAAAAATAAAATCGTTTTTTTTTCTAAAATATATTTTTATAACCATTTATTTATTTTTCAAATAAAAACAAAATAATTAAAATTAACAGAGAGATTTAATTCAATTGTGTTTCTGAGCAACATGATATAAGATAGAATCTTCCTCATAAACTGCGAAATTAAATAACCATTTTGATTTCTTTATACTTTTCATTGTTTAGTAAAAGCTTGTTTAAAATAAACCATGGAGATATATTTCCCTTTTAAATCATGTTTCAAACAATTCATATTTTCAGAAAGTGACTAATTAGCGCAAAAAATCTCCCATCAAACTCAGAGATTAAATTTAATTCACTTTCAAACGATTTTCTAGCTTTTCGTTTGGATAAACCACGGAGTTAGAGAGTAGAACTCCTAGGAAAAAGTTTTTTTTCATTAATATCTAGACAACCCCTAGTCTTAGATACTCGAAACTTGGGCTAAATTTATGAGGGGCTATTTCAAGGCTATCCATAAAATTTTATCAAATTCGGTTCAGTCGTTCTCCCATGATGATGAGACAAACGAAAGTTTCGTTTTTACAAATATCTCGCGAACCACTGGTCGTAGAAACTCTAAACATAGACTAAATTTCAAGTGGGACTATTTCTAGGCTAACCACAAAATTTCATGAAAATCGGTTCAGCTGTTCTCCCGTGATGACGGGACAAACAGACAGACAGACAGACAAACAGATTTTCAATTTTATTTATATAGATTCCGTGCGAAGAATGGGAATACTTCTAGTAGTTAATATAAGTCAAAATATTCATTGGAAATTATTTAATACATTTAGAGTGAATGATAACTTCGTACAGATTAGCAGTGTAACTTGATCTGAAATTTAAAGGAGGAGCGTAGCTAAATTTAAAGGAGATATGTTTTTAATGCAGAAAGAAATGCAATCGTCTCAGAAGCTCAGTAGACAAGCGTCATCTTCTCAGTTGAACAATGAAAGTGTGAAATCTCGCTGAGTTCCTCACTACCTTATCTTCTTACATAATAAAATAAGATGTTTGTGTGTGTGCGTATCTGTCTGTGTTGTCTGTAGCAAAACATCGGATCTTCGAACAGCTGCGAATTTCAGACCGACGGAATTTCCGAATGCAAAAGATACGGAAGTAGGTGTTTAAAACATTTTGTCTGTACAGGGTGATTAAAAGAAGATGGGCCAAACTTTACGAGGTGGTGGTATACACCAAAGCAAGCATTTTCCGTCATAGTTTACCGGGTCGCAAATGAAACGTAAAGGCGTTTCATGGGCGCTTATTTGTTGGGAAACCGCCACTTCCCAAACTTAAAAGTGTCACTCTGGTTGTTATTTTCTGGTTGAAGAAGAAAACCACGTATGCAAATTTCATCTGGGGGAAGAAAAAGAATCTTTATGCAAATTTCATCTGGGGGAAGAAAAAGAATCTTTATGCAAATTTCATCTGGGGGAAGAAAAAGAATCTTTATGCAAATTGTCGTAACACCGAATGTACGGCTTTATCAGATTGCTCTTTTCCGTGCCGATGGACTGGGCGAGGCAATACCACAGCTGCTTGGCCCCCACAATCGCCCGATCTGTCGTGTCTTGACTTCTTTTTGTGAGAATATCTCAAGAGTCTCGTCTGTGACACTGCTCTTGAATCTGAAGAGGAACTGGTCCCCAGAATTTCGGCCGCTGCTGCCGAAGTGCGCGACATGCTTGATCTGTTCGAAAGTTCGCCAAGACGAACGTGCATTCAGGCTGGGGGTCGCTCTTTTGAGCAATTACTATAATTATTGTTTATTAAATATCATTTTATAACTTAGTCTTGTGTTTTTGCCTCACCTCATCGGTTTCACCATTAAGTGTTCGCTGGCGCCTTTACGTTTTATTTCAAATCCGTTCCATCCGTCCGTTCCATCCGTCCCCCATCCGTCCGTTCCATCCGTCCACCCTGTATAAAAAATTAGCTCTTTTCAAATACAAATAAAATTACTGTTTCCAAATGAAATGGATTTATTTTATAGGTTTTCTAATTTCGCGAATTTAAAGGAGTTTGTTCTAATTTTTAAATTTGGTATTATCTTCAAAATGGCAAAACTCGGAATTCATCATTATGAATATTATCTTCAAAAATGGCAAAATTTTGATGAAAAAGGGCTGAGATTTATTGTTTAATTTTACTTCTCGAATAATGGAACATTTTTCTCTTTGTATTCTGAATTAATCATAGCGATGTTTTGTTTTCTCGTTGTGATGTGCTTTAAAATCAACATAAAAGATATTAGTTTGATAATTTCGAACACAAGCTTTTAATTTTGATTGAGCCTTATTTTAAAGATTATAATTTTTAGCTTGAGTTTACAAAGACTGTATACTTGAATTGTACGCGCACTACATGTTTATTTTGAGCCTATTACAGCGTAAAGCAAGTGTGTTGTATAAGAGTTGTTTGGGTTTCGAGAAATCGAAGTATGTTCAGGTGTTTTATTAATCGAAGTTTAGCATCTCAAAATGCTAGGCAACGATGGGTATATTTTCTATTTTATTCATAAACGTTATTTAAATATACTGAAATTATTTTAATATTTTTAGTACCGTCCCCAAAAGGAGAGCTCATGGAGACAAAGGAGTTAAAATTCCATACTGAGGAAATGCCAATATCATTTGAGACAATAATTCAGGTGGCGCTTCGATAAGACAAGCCCCCGCCCCCTTACATTGTATGTGTATTTCTATGGTGAAAGGCTTAAAATATTTATTCAAGCTGTCAATTTTGTAGAAATAAATTAGTAGTGTAATGCAAATTAGAAATAAACAATAAAGGATATTTCTACATATTCAAAATTATTTTACCTTACAATTTATTTTCATCTCCCTATATTCAGATTTCTGTCCCACAAGTGTGAACAAATACTGATTAATTGTACTCATAATTAGGGAATCTTAATTTAAAAAAATAGTCAAAAATACATATAGTCGATACTATGCCTTTTTATGGTGTCAAACAGAAACAAAGGACGCTTTACTAACACTACAGACACCTAGATATAATTCTTAAAGAGTTATAACATTTTGAAGGGTTTTATCCATAGGAGTTTTATTTCCTTCTCTCTAAATCCTTAGGAGAGATACATATTTCTAGTCTTTTTCATTTTGAAGGAAGTCTTAGTTTCCAATTTCATAGCTAATTTATTATAAAAAGTTATAAAACTTATTTTCAGTGAGATTGTTTAATAGTGCGGTAAACTGGCATTTAACTGGATTAAATACTTTTTTAATCATCTACTTTGAAAAATATTTTTTATGTAATACTTTGTCCACATTACCCCAACACTTTTTAATAAGATGACAAAAATAGTTTCTTTGCAATGTACTTCTTAAACGTGATTAAAAATACCTACATATATAAAACAACAACTTTAATTAGTTTTATGTTAGTCTATTAACATTAGCAATACTTTTATAATTGCAATTGTGAAAATAATTTTGTCTTTACTGTAAATGGGATGAAAATTGGTTTGATTAATTTTCGCTGCTGAGAGTCCTTTGTATTAATTTAATTTAAGCTAACAAACTATTTTACTTTTGCCGTTGTTATAAAAAATAAGTTTTGATTATTTTTGAGCTAATTATCTAAACACTGTTTTAATAACTTTGTTACCGTAGTATTATAGCCTTAATGGTATGGCAGTTTATAAGCTCATTTTGTTTCTGCGAAAATAGTGATTAAAAACAAGTCTTTTTACCCTTTTGGCTTTTTGTTCATTTAAATGTATATTATTTTAATAAAAAACTGTTGTAGAAAATGTATTAGGTTTAATTTTACCTCAACATAAGACATGCAGAGAATCAAAGGCTGATTCCTGGATTAAGACCCATTATGCTACTAGTTACATCATTCCGATGGTGTGTGAGAAATTTCTTTTGACACGTTCATTCCGGTATCTACCTGTCATTGGGTCACAGTACCATAAGTTGGGTGACCACACATTGTGCACAGCACCATATGTTGTGTAACCATACGGTGTTCATAGTATTATATGTAGGGTGACCATACGTTGGTCACAGTACCATATGTTGGGTACTACGTTTGTGATGATTAGAATATTATTGTTAATTATAAATTACAACAATATTATATTATAGTCAATATTGTATATAATCAACGTTGTTAATTATAAATTAATTAGTTGAACTAAGCCGAGAAAAGTTCGTCAGGCATCCACTATCTAGCTTCGAAATTTTAACTTCTTGTTTTATGACTATACTTTAAACATTTTTCGTGAGAAATGCTGAACCCGTACTATAACTATAATTCCATCACCAGAATTTTCTTATCACTAAAATATATCTTGTTTTTTTAGACAAAAGATAATCGTAGTTGTAAAAACTATTTTACAAGCAGAACGGGGGAGATACATTAATATTCGTAGATTGGTTTATTATTTTTTTTTTAGATAACAGTTTATATTTTATTTAAGATTAACTCACTTTTATTCAAATTTATTTTGGCATAAATAAATATGTTATGTAATATACTTTAAAAAAATTCCGTGAGAAATGCTGAACTCATACTCTAACTATAATTCCATCACTCAAATATAGCTTGTTTTCTTGGACACAAGCGAATCGTAGCTGTAATAACCCTTTTACAGGCAGAACTGGTGAAATATATTAATAACAGTTTATATTTTTAATTAAGGTTAACTTCCTTTTATTCTAATTTATTTTGGCATATACAAATATATTATGAATATGCTTTAAAAATTTCTCTGTGAGAAATACTGAACCTAGTACGGCATCAGTATTTGTCATGAAAATATTATAGTTGCAGTATGTAATTATAATTCTATCATCAGAAGTTTCATACCACTCAAATATATTCTGTTTTATTGGACACAAGAGTATCATAGTTATAAACACCCTTTTATAGACACACGGGAGAAATACAATAATATTAGTAGATAAGTTTATTATTATTTTTTTAAATAACAATTTATATTTGTAATTAAGAATAACTCCCTTTTATTCCAATTTATTTAGGCATAAATAAATATGTTATGTATTATAATATACTTTTCAAAAATTTCCGTGAAAAATGCTGAATACATACTGTAAGTATAATTTCATAACCAGAAGTTTCATTGGATTCAAATATATCTTGTTTTCTTGGACACAAGACAATTGATGTTGTAAAAATCCTTTTGTAGGCAGAATGGGCAAAATACATTAATATCCGTAGATCGGTTTATTGTAATTTCTTTAAATAACAGTTTATATTTTTAAATAAGATTAACTCACTTTTATTCCAATTTATTTAGATACAAATAAATATGTTTATGTAATATACTTTTCAAAAATTTCCGCGTGAAAGGCTGCACGCATACTGCAACTATAATTCCATCACAAGAAGTTTCAATGCATTCAAACATATCTTGTTTCCTTGGATACAAGAGAATTGTAGTTATAGAAATCCTTTTGCAGACAAACAAGCGAGATACACTAATATAAGTAGATTAGTGTATTATTATTTTTTAAATAACAGTTTATATGTTTCATAAGATTAACTTCTATGTTTCATAATGATTTCACTATGTTACATAAGATTAATTTCATTAAGATTAATTTTATTCCAATTTATTTAGGAATATATAAATAAGTTATGAATATACTATAAACATACATCTATGAATATATATATACCAGAACCGTGGAGATGCATTAATAATCGCAGATCAATTTATTATTATGTTTTTAAGTAACAGTTTATATTTTTAATTTAATTATATATATATATATATATATATATATGTTATGAATAATACTTTAAACATTTTCTGTGCAAAATGTTGAACCCATACTTCAACTATAATTCCATAACCAGAAATTTTTACTATCTTGTTTTCTTGGACACAAGGGAATCGTAGTTGTAAAAACCCTTTTACAGGCGGTATGAACACAAGTGCGAATTGTATAATGCATTAATAGCCGTCTATCAGTTTATTAGTTTACTAAAGTTTTAATAAAATATAATTAGGTATATTTTTAATTCAATAACTGATTTACCCAGTTTGCAATAAAATTTATTCAGACATTTAAATATGTTATAATTACAAAATAAACTTTTTGTATAAGTAATACTGAATACATTGTGATTAAACTCATTATTTCCTCGAGATATGTAATTTTACTCATAATTTCAATTTAAAGCTACTGTAATTATCAAAGTGTCATACAACTAATTAACGTATAAAATGCGCAAAATTTTCACACTTTTCATTTTTTTTATTTCTCATGAATAAAGATTACGTGACCTGAACATAAAGCAAACTTTCTTTTTTAGAATATAATTTAGTAAATTATTTCACTCAATGGATTTTGATGAAGTTTTTTTTAAAACAAATAAACTGTCAATAAAAATCGAAGCGTGTCTTGACAACTTGCGCAAAAAATATTTAATAATTTAACATTTAACACTTTTAATATAAATTCCGATACATATGTTATAATTCTATAGTTAAGAACACATTCCACAGAATAATTAAACATTTTTCTCATTACTTATTGATTAAGTCCCACGTCTATGCAAATCTTTCGGGTATCTTTCAGCCTCACTCCGCTGTTTTACAAAGAAACCGAACAGATTTCGAACAAAATTCCAGGATTTTTGAATTTTCTCATTATTTATGTGCTAATTCAAGTGTTATGCAAAGTTTCAGTTCTCTACCTTTATTAGTTCGGGCTGTCTAAGTGGACCTTAGACAGTCAGTTTCATTCAGCTGAATGTATGTGATTTTTATTTCGTTAAATAAATTTCTATCTAGACAAAGAATTTTTTACCTCGTTATAATAATTTTTTATCAAATTATCATCTTTTATTATGCAACAGAGGAAATATTAAATTGTGAAAAGACAGATTATAACATACACAACTTGTCGCAATATTTTTAATCCCCCCAAATATAAAATTAATTCAAAATTTCATTTTGAAAGCTTTTATTTTAAATTTTGATTTTTCATTCTTTTATGTTTTGATCTTAGCTAATTAAATATCAATCAATACAATTTTGCATTGCTGATATGGACAAATATTTGATTGGTCTAAACGATTTCCAATTTCTTTGTGATTGGTTACAGGCAGAAACGTCATAAAGATATCCGAAGACAATGATATACCTGCCTAATTGCTGATTTATATAAAAAAAAAGCTTTTTGTAGCATTATTGTAATAATATAAACGCTGTAAAATCTGGCACCTTTAATTATGAGTTATTTATTGTGATTTTGATCTAATATTTTATTTTTTCAGCATTTTGCTTTTATGTACGGGAGGTACCTGGTTTATTCTAAAACATATCCTAATTACGCTACATACACTGCACACAATTAAGCAAATAAAGGAATGAAGTTAAAAATATAAGTGAAGCAAAAAGGGAAAAAACAAAAAGGAAAAACATAAAAAAGAAATAATTGGGAATGCAGTTTGTCTAATAAAATTTATTTGTTAAAACTTAACACTGTATCTTTTATACGATAATTAAAATAAAAATTACTTCGGACCTCCTGCAATGATGTCCGTGATGTCTACATGTTTAATTATTTATATTAAACAAGTTGTATATCTGTTTGTCGTCCTAAATATATAATGTAAAGACATTTAATTCCATAATTTGAGATGATTCCAATTTAGAATATTACCAACTAAATTTTTAAATTAATTCTCACAAAAAGGAAAGAAGCTAGTTTTTCCTTGCTAGTACAACTTACAATTTGATTCATCGAAAAAAATAACAATTTTACAAATAAACAACAGCATCTTTGATGATTATGTTTCTGATCTTCTCATGAGGGGCAGAAATAATAAGATATTTTTCATTTGATGACCCTTAAGGAGGCAACATAGAGTTGGCCATGCGAAAACCAGCGGGTACTTTGGTTTATGCTCATGGTACTGAATGTCCGTCATTATTTTTGCTGTCTGAAAGTTTCCATAATTTTGAAGGTAGGGGCTCAAACAGCAATGAGGTCGCATTATTGGATTTTGAATTCTTCTTCTTTGACCCAGACAGCTTGACCTACACGAAGATGTAAGGTATATGTTTGGGCGGTCGGGAAGTGCCACCCAATTTAGACATGAACCTAGTGGGGACGGCAGGCATCTACAAGGACCGTACCCTCTTTCACCTACCATCAACCTCTCGAAAGGACTTACGGACCCACATGTTTAACGATTGTACAGAGATTGCAGAGAGGCTAGACAAACCATTAGGTCACGCTAGTTTGGAAACTATCCAATGGGTCACATTCAAAGTGAAAAAGAAGCAAAGTTATCTTAAAATAGACAAACAGGAGGACAAACGGACGCTTAAATTTAAGGTGGGGCCCTACCAAGGCTATCCATTAAAGTTTCACTTAATTCAGTGCAGCTGTTGTCCTATAATGATGATCGGAGATCGAGCTAGAATTTTTCCAGAAGAGTAAAAATACTCCCTGACTTGATTTGAAGGAGTATTTTGCTTTCCAGAGGAGTAATTTTAATAAATGTACAATTACCCTAAAAAAAATGTTTTTGTTTGCAATATAGGTGCGTTAAAAATACGCATGGCTTAATTTATAAAGCGTATTTGCTTATTACTTTCCTTATGTACATAATGTATAAGGAAAGTATTGTAACGGGGTCAAAAATTCGAATTCTTGTTTTCGACGGGAGAACACGTTTCAAGCATCCCTGATCACGAATCGAACATTTTTGAAATGATGTCTCTGTGTGTGTGTGTGTGTGTGTGTTAAAGTATGTGTGTGTGTGTCAGTGAGTCTATGGAGACGATATCTCACGAACGAAGGGAGCGATTCGAATGAAATTTGGTACAAAAATAACAATCCGTGAATAAATCCTATAAATTAAAAAAATCCCATAAAATAAAAAAATATTAACTGTTCAGAAACATGTTCACTTTTCATATGTAATATCATGTGATAAATTTGGGGACATCATTTTCGTGGATCTAACTCGTTCCATTCACGAAAAAAGATACTTTGAGTAATACTTTTGTATTTGAACGCCAATAGTCATTTATCCGCTGTAAGAATAACTTATTTCTCCTTCCATAACACTTGATAAGATTTTGGCGACGAATTTGGAATAATGTCGCCAACTTGGGGACATAATATTAAATGTTGCCAAATTAACGAAAATCTCGCCAAATGGATAAAAATGACGTTAAATCAATGAAAATGACGACTGATTGAAGAATATTCAATGTCTTGGAAAGAATATAAGTATCTACTATAAGAATAACATTTTTTTAGCTGTAAAAGTAGTAAATTCATTGCGTTATATAAGGAAAGTCATGTGCTGCCCCCATCAGATTTTTTTAAAGAGTGAAAAGCGAGAGGCGTTATCTCGATATCTGATGATGATATAAACCAACAGGCAAACAGCTGGATTTTCAATTTCTTTTATATAGATAGTATTTATATTTAAAAGCGGTATCTACGTTTGTCAGTATTTATGTAGGTTAATTCTTACATCTATGAAAATATAGTGAGTAACTTTGTTACCCGTTATGAATTGATATAAAACATTAATTACTCTTTCGTGTGTTACATGAGATATATGTTACATGTGATAAAGGTATAAAGTACCTAAGGATTTTTTTTTCATTTCAAAAATTATTCAGGTTTGATAAGATTAGAATCGCGCTCCCAATGCAGATAACACCATATATGGACTGCTAAATAATGGGTAAATTGGTATGTCAATAATTAGGCGTCGGAGATATTGATAGGCGTCGGAGATATTGATATTTAGATTAGTTGGGCCATAGAAAATCTCTCAAATATTCGAATTTTTTTTTCATAAATATAAATTAATCATAAAAAAATGACATGCGCTAGGAATTGCTACAAAATTAGTTATTTCTGTGTGTATTTTTATTTAGAAGCAAACTGCATCATTTATAGATTATTGACATACGTCGTTCTTGAGGCATTATCCGTTCTTGATCTAAAGAGGAAAATTATAAAAAATAAATATATATACTATAAAATATAAATATATACACTATATTAAATGCGTGAACTCTTTATAAGCTCTTCTAACCAGAAGAAAAGAGCACCTTTATATTCATGAACATCTGCAAGTCGTTTCAGAGATATTTGAAATTTACATTTTCACTAAAAGCATTATACTTTACCAACAAATGTCTTACAATACGTCGCTATACGTTGGTACAAATACTATACGTTTCCAATAGACAAACGTCTGAAACATATTGATTTTGAGGGAGATTGGCCTTTAATTTATAGAAAAATATTTCGAAAATCGAAAAAGTAATAAATAAACTGTTAAAAGTAATAAGAAAAATCTGATGTGGGCAGCACATGACTTTCCCTGCAGACTTATATTAACGTTCTCTTTATTTTAATTAAATTTAATTCACTATTAATTCAATTTTCGTTCTCATTTGGTAACTGGACTCATTTTCAAAGGTGGTGTAGAGAAAAAAAAAATATCTCAAGAACGGCTAGTCCTAGTGTAATTGGGTTGGTCTTATTCTTTTCTTCGTTGAAAATTACGTATAAAACAAACATTTAATGGATATATTTCAGCATACGTAGTTTTTTATTTTAGATTTTGTCGATTTTTGCGGGCTATTTTGCAAAAAAAGGCAGGTTATTTTTCCGAATCATACCAAAATATTATCAACACCAGGGTTACCCACAAGCGACTTATCAACCAAATTTTGTGAAATTCGGTCCATTAGATTTTAAGCTAGAGTGGATATAAGCTTTTGCGGGCCATTTCGCAAAAAAAAGTCGAATTCTTTTATCCCGAATCGTACCCAAAACTAATCAGCACCAGATTCGTCCACAAATGACTTACCTACCAAATTTTATGAAATTCGGTCAATTACTTTTTTAGTTAGAGTGGATACAATATCTGCACAGACAGACAGACACACACACACACACACAGACACACACGCGGACGTCACGCTAAAAATAGTTTTTTCGTATTCTAGAGGTCTCGAAACGTGCAGATCCGTAGAAAACTCGAGTTGTGATTTTCGGCATGGTTCCAATGCTTTCCCAATACATTACCATGTATTGCAGGGAAAGTAAAAATCTGATGTGGGCAGCACATGACTTTCCCTGCAGACTTATATTAACGTTCTCTATATTTTAATTAAATTTATTTCACTTTCAATTTTTTCACTTTCAATTTTTCACTTTCAATTTTAATTAAATTTATTTCAATTTATTTCATTTAAATTTATTTCAATTATTGAATTTATTTAATGGATATATTTGAGTATACCTAGTTCTTTAGTTTAGATTTTGACGATTTTTGCGGGCCATTTTGCAAAAAAAGGCAGGTTATTTTTTTCCGAATCGTACCAAAATCTAATCAGCACCAGGGTAACCCACAAGTGACTCTTTTACCGAATTTTGTGAAATTCTGTCCAGTAGTTTTTCAGTTAGAGTGGATACAAGCATTTGCGGGCCATTTCGCAAAAAAAGGCGGGTTCTTCTATTCCAAATCGTACCCAAAACTAATCAGCACCAGACTCGCTCACAAGTGATTTACCTACCAAATTTTGTGAAATTCGGCCCATCAGTTTTTTAGTTAGAGTGGATAGAAAATCTGCACAGACAGACAGACAGACAGACAGACAGACACACAGACAGACAGACACACAGACAGACAGAGACATAGACGTCACGCTAAAAATGGTTTTTTCGTATTCTAGAGGTCTCGAAACGTATAGATCCGTCGAAAACTCGAGTTGCGATTTTCGACATGATTCCAATACTTTCCCTATACATTACCATGTATTGCAGGGAAAGTAAAAAGACGTTGCAAATAAAAGCTTTTTGTATTAATTTTACTCAGAAGAGGCATGATTTTTAGTATATCATTTGTGTATCGTGCGATATCGCACAGTAAATCCAAAATGGAAAAATAATCTATAAACAATGCAGTATTTTCCCTATTATGAAATGGATGTAATTCTAAAGTACTTTTGGGCAGAAATGAGAAGAAACGCTATTATTTATTAGTCATCTCGAGTTATTACACATTTTGCATTTCCGTGCTATATCTTTTGCAATAATCCAATCAATTATATGAAATTTCGCATGATTATTTTAAACGGTAAAATAAAGAAAACCTATTAATTTTCAGTACTGTCGATTTCAAGCTAAGCTCTAATTTGTGTTTCTCCCTTTTCTCCCCCCCCCCCCCACACAAAATATCAAAAGTGTTAATCTGTTGCGATAAGTTAAATGAAAAGTAAGAGGAAAGTTGTAAATGAAAAGTGAGAGAAAAGTTGAAAATGGACAGGTTAATATACAAATATATAGTTCACTACGTAAAATGCTGCGTAAATGATGTGTAGGAAGCAGACGCGTATTTCAGAAACGATTGCATTTACTTTCTCAATGCTAGAGTGTGAAATGATAGCTTGTTCATACCATGTAAGCAACAAAAAGGTTAACACATAGAACGTAGTATAATAGCTCTATCTAGTGTGACGAAAGAGAAGTAAATGGGATAGAATAGCTCAGTGTTTAGAGCACGGGGATTGCACCCAGAGGTTCCCAGCTCGATTCCCTGCGCTGTCCAAACAATCCCCGTGCTTACTAGGAGTACGGTAACGTTAATTTTGTGGATCCGAAAGTATGATGGCAGGGAAAAGGTAGCAGGGTCCACATGGATATCCCTCCACTGGTTTTTGGTCTAAATTTAGTGACCCTGGCTCGGTCGTATAAATGGATACCTTACACCTTCGTGTAAGTCGGTCAGTCTAGGTCGAAAGAAAGAAAGAAAGATAAGCAAAACAAGAAAAAAATATTTCAAATTCACAAGATATGAACGCATAGAAGGGTCCTTATATAAGAAGTGATATCACTTATTTTGTTTAACATTTTTAGGAACAATTTCCCCCCCCCCCCTTTTTTAGACTTTTCTTAAAACTAAACACCTTATTTGTATCAAAATAAAGATACAAACTAATTTAGGTTATATTTACACACCCGCCTAATTAAGAAAAATAATTAAAAAATAAACTGAAAATGAAATAATAAAAGGAATAATGTAAATGAAAAGAAACATAATGAGCGGTTTACGCTCGCTAAAGTTTTATTTTTGAAAAGTGCAAGCCGCAGTTTTTAATCCGATAATGGGAATGAAACTATTTTTACACAAAACATTTTTCATCCGCGGAGAATGCAATTGTCTTTAAAGGGGGGATCTATTTAAAGGTTGTTGCATTGGGTACAATAATTTCTCAAAAAAGAAAAAACAATATATAAATGTGCTATTTCGGAATTTTTAATTCGATTACGCGTTTTTACGTTTCACTTCAATTCATATTTATAATGGCATATATACCTGGAGTTAAGTGCGAATTCTAGAAGAATTCTAAATGATATTTTTCTTCGAAACAATTTTAAAATATCTGTTTTAATTCCTCTAACTTGCAAAGTATATCCACACATAAATTTTCATGGAGGTACATACACTCTTACTTGAGTAGTCGTTCACAAAGATAACAGGCATACATATACACAGATGGACTTATATCCGAAATATATAGTTTCAAATAATTTTTATTTTAATCACGCAAATTACCAAAACATTTGTATTTAGTTCTTGGTTTTACGTAATGTACAAAAAAATCATATCGACACAAGCATTAGTTCTTCTGTTATTGTATCCCCATCTCAGATCAGAAATTTTGAATAATTTGTGTTTTAAACATAGGAATTGCAAATATATTTTAAATAATTTTAGTATTTTTTTGAATATATTTACTCTTAAATATTTTAATGCTTCATATGTGCATTCGCTCTTAAGTTAACATGCCCACACATCAACAAACACACACACACACATACATACACACACACATACACACACACCAAACTCACACATACATACACACACATACATACACACACATACATACACACACACCACACATATATTCACACACACCACACACATACATTTTGAAACGTGTTTCAAATCCGTTTAGATTTTAAAACGTTTTTGCCTGATAAAAATCGTTTTTTTTTTATTAAAATTGTGTGTTCAAAAATGTTCTCTAAAATAATACTTTTCCAGCGCATACTAGTGTATGAAAATTCATACGTTTCAAGAGAGAAAATAATCACTCAGGTATACTAACTTAATATCCTATTCATATCTACTTAATAGTCCCCAAAACTGCAAAACATCTGTAATATATAATTGAAGCATCATTAATGTTACATAAATGGATTGTTTTAAATAATTTTCTGTGATTACAATGGCATATTATTAACATCTTTGTAATCGTCTGCAGTTACATGTATTTAGTAAATTGGAAGAAAGATTTTCTGCTGCTGCTGAGACCAAATAAAAGCGAAACATGTTCAGTAATACTAATTACTGCACTGGAGTGTGTTGCAGGTTATTAATATTTCTGATCTAAATAATTGCAAGCTAATCTTATTCTTTCAGCGTTTTATCAGCGGGAGTGAAAGTTCCCTAATCTATTTCGAATTATAAAGAAACGTAGTCAAATTATCTCAGAGAACTTTCAATAGACGTGCATGTTGACCTACTTTAAAATGTGATTTGCACGAGAAAATGCTCAAACTAAAATCTAGCAGCACAAGAATAAAGTTTATCCTGCGCTTCCTGAAATATCCAGTGGAAACTTTTACAAATTCAATATTTATAGCCTCGTTCCTATAAACCGTCAGCTGCAACTCTTCTTCATCCAATTAGGGAACGAGGATTTTTCTTTCAGGAAAGCGCTGAGTTCCATATTAATGTCTCACAGTGGAATGCTTCTCTGTTACTCTCCAAATATGTCAACAGATCAACTTTATTGAGACATTAATTAGCCAGAGAACATCCAAACGTGACGTCATAAGGGTTTGCCCTGCGTTTTGACATATGACATTGTAGTTTAATAAGGATCTGGCGTGCATGTGTGGGTATGTGTGTATGATTGTGGACAGGATATTTTAGGAAGAAAAACGCGTATTGCCGAATATTTATAATTGAAATAAAATATATTTTTATTTTTATTATATATATAGTATAATGTATAAGGAAAGTATTGTGACGAGGTCGAAAATTCGAATTCGAGTTTTCATCAGGAGAGCATGTTTCAAGCATTCCTAAACACGAATTGAATGTTTTTGAGGTGATGTCTCTCTCTCTCTCTCTCTCTCTCTCTGTATGTGTGTGTGTGTGTTCGTGAGTCTGTGGAGACGATATCTCACGAACGAATGGGAGATTCGAACGAAATTTGGTAAACAAATTACCATCTGTGAATACTGGAACTCCATTGCTTTTAAATGCAATCGAATATTCAGAACACCCCTACATTTTTGAATGAAATTTTGAAAAAATCGTTAAAAAATCAAAACCTTTAAAATTACGCAAATAATCATTTCTTATATAATTCTTCATTATAAAACGATTGACACGAAAATTGGAACGCTGGTATAAACAGTACTCGAGATACTACACATTTTTCGAATAAATTTATCAAAAAATCACATAAAATAAAAAAAATAAACTATTCTATAATATGCTTATTTTTCGCATGTAATATTATGCGATAAATTTGTTAACATCATTCACGTGGATCTAGCATGTTCCATTCCCGAGAGAAGAAACTTCGGGTACTAGTATGTTATTTTCTATTTGGGACACCAACAGTGATTTACCTACTATAAGAATAACCTATTTCTCGTCCATAACGCTTGGCGACGTTCTAGCGACAAATTTGGCGAAATAACGCCAACTTGGCGACTTTTTTAAATGTTGCCAAATTTACGAAAATATTATCAAATTGATAAAAATAACGCTAAATCGATGAAAATTACGATTAATTGATGAAAGTTCATTATCTTGGAAAGAACATAAAATTAAACAATAAGAAGAGCCCATTTCTCCATCCGTCCGTCCCTTCGTGAAGCTAGGCAAAAATTTCGTCAACTTGACAATTTTTTTAAATGTTGCGAAAGTGAGGAAAATGTCGCTAATTGATAAAAATGACGTCAAATGGAAGGTAATGATTTGCAAATTTTGAATTCCGTCGTATGACGGGCATATCTTCTAGTACATAAGAAATGCTTTTCTCTCCGTTTTTTCTGTGACACTTAGCGATACATTTGGCGAACTTATCAATTAATCTAGCGGGATATTGACATCTTGGTGATATTTTACCCCAGATTTAAGAAAATATAGTCAAAGTTAATGAAAATGGCGCCTACTTGAGAAATTAATTATTAAAATATTTTAATATATAAACTACATCATTTATTGAGGATGCTATAATTATTAATAATTGTTAATTTAGCGTGGAGTGAAATATAAGTTATTTGGGTACTTCAAAATAATTTTACATGTTGTCATTGGGTAAAGCTTCAAATGTACAATTCAATTTTAAAAACACTGTACCGTCGATTTTTTCATAATTTCACTGTGAAAGAAGTAACTTCATTGCATTATATAAGCAAAGTCATATACCGCCCATATCAGACTTTTTAAATACTGTCACATGTAAAAAATCAGATTTTTTAAATAATCGATTAGACATCCATAAAAAAATATTAAGAAAACTGTAAAGTAATTGAAATAAATTTCTTCCATAGCTGAAGCAATGTAGGTAGTAGTATATACGGGCACAATCTTAACATTCAGGGTTTGATATCGAATTTCGTCCGATTGTTATTTGCACATCGAAAAATCTTATACCATGCGGTTGATGCCCTGGCTGGCAGAGGTTTAAAATTTGATGATGTTGCCGTGGGAGGACGATGAGGGTTGGAGATGTCCTCTAGCATTTTTGTCAAAGAGAAGTAATTCAAGGTAATTCCGGGAATTTTTTCATGGTTGCGGTTGGCTGGAGCAGTGAACCTAATATAATGCATGAAAGCGATACAAAAGATCCGATATCAATTGTTAGTTTCAGTTGAAGGGGAAGGTGAACGTTGAAATTATTTTTATTTATTTATTGACTTAGAAACGTGAATATTTGCATACATATTCCTTTTAACATTACTATATGCAATACCATTAATTTTTTTTTCAATTTTGTTAAAGTTTTGTATATTTTTTTAATTTAATTTATTTTAACGAAAATTTGAAAATGTTCCTTGCTCGCCATTTGTTCACTTTTTGGATTAATTTTAGATTATGATCACTCAAAAACACATTATGAACAAATTTGGGTATTTATTTATAAATCCCTTAGAAAGATAATTTTTAAAAATATTTTTCTGCATTAAAACTTAATTTTCATCATTTGATTAGGTTCTTATTCACTTTTGATTACCTTAATAAAGTCCAATTATAAAATGTATACCCAGTTTCATTAAAATGTATGAGAGGTGTCTTCTTGCCAAATTTTATGCATCTCAGACAAGAATTAAGACGCATGGAGCATTTTAAAAATGTAAAACCTTTGAAAATTCCGTTTCGAAGAAAATGCATTCAACCTTTTGCTTACGGGTGGGACAGCGTCCATCCCAAACGAAGAACCTCCCAAAAAGACAGATATTTGACATACCCTATCCCAAACAGTTCTACCCCTCTTTGCAGGCATTGGTGTCCTTGGAAATCACGGACAGAAACATTGCACCTGCTGCAGCAGGTGCAATGTTTCTGTCCGCGATCTGTCTTTTTGGGAGGTTCTTCGTTTGGGATGGACGCTATCCCACCCGTAAGCAAATGTTAAATGTGCAAAATAATATTATATATTAAAACTGTTTTTAGCCGATTTTTGCTCATTTCAACGTCCACCGTCCCCTTAAATGAACTATATAATTTTCCGCAAGATTTAAACGAACTAATTCAGCCTGATCAGCAATATTTTTCTAGAGTACTAGGATAAATTGTTCGCAAGATATTTCAATTTTCTTGATTATTTCAATTACTGCCATTCTAAAATGAACTAAGTCAATAAATAGAAAGGAAAATTGCTTTATAACTGAAAATTGGATACAATTTCAAATAAGTATCCATTTTATGTGTTATTTTGTGTAATAGAACTTATTGTATTTAAGAATATTTGAAGAAGAAGACTGTAGAGGAGGGCATGTGCTGGCCAGATCAGATTTATCGACATAAAAATCCATATAAAGTAGATGATTACTTTCGATGTTATTATTGATAGCAAAACAAGTGAAATTACTCTCACAGTATACTAGGAGAAACCATACATTTTTACTTTCCCTGCAATACATTGTAATGTATAGGGAAAGTATTGGAATCATGCCGAAAATCGCAACTCGAGTTTTCGACGAATCTACACGTTTCGAGACCTCTAGAATACGAAAAAACCATTTTTAGCGTGACGTCTGTGTGTGTGTCTGTGTGTCTGTCTGTGTGTCTGTTTGTGTGTCTGTGTGTCTGTCTGTCTGTCTGTGCAGATATTGTATCCGCTCTAACTAAAAAACTAATCGACCGATCTAATCGAACTTCACAAAATTTGGTAGGTAAGTCACTTGTGGGCGAGTCTGGTGCTGATTAATTTTGGGTACGATTTGGAATAAAAGAGCCCGCCTTTTTTTGCGAAATGACCCGCAAAAGATTGTATCCACTCTAACTGAAAAACTACTGGACCGAATTCCACAACGTTCGGTAGATCAGTCACTTGTAGGTTACCCTGGTGCTGATTAGATTTTGGTACGATTCGAAAAAAAATAACCTGCCTTTTTTTGCAAAATGGCCCGCAAAAATCGTCAAAATCTAAACTAAAGAACTAGCTATACTCAAATATATCCATTAAATGCTCGTTTAATACGTAATTTTTAACGACGAAATTAATAAGACCAACCCCATTACACTAGGGCTAGCCGTTCTCGAGATATTTTAGTTTTCCGTATTTTCTCTACGCTACCTTTGAAAATAAGTCCGGTTACCGAATGAGAACGGAAAATGAATTAAAAGTGAAATACATTTAATTGAAATAAAGAGAACGTAGATATAAGTCAGCAGGGAAAGTCATGTGCTGCCCACATCAGATTTTTGTTTCAGGAGGATGTTCGGCAAGTTGGCGGATTTACAATTGTGCAAAGTTTTCATTAAAAATGCCACATATGGGCATCACATGACTTTACCTACAAGATTAAATCCGTTTTTCTCTTTTCTATGTACGTTAATTCTAGATTTACTTTAATTTTAGATTTACTTTAATTTTAGATTTACTTTAATTTTAGATTTTTCCCTACATTAAAAGGAAATCCGGCATTTTTTGCCATTATATCACGAACAGAAGGCAAAGCGTAAGGATCTGAAATTTTACATATCGAAAAATAGGAGCCTGAAGATGTAAAGGCGGCCTTGGAATTTTATTTAAGATGTCATTAATTAAATATAGATCAAGACAATATTTTATTACAAGTATGGAAGTATGGACAGAGATTTAATTGGTTGCGCCGATTTCCAACTTCTCTGTGATTGGTTGCTTGCAGACATAATGCAAGGATACCGGATAGCAGTGATTTATTTGCCTTATTGTTACTTTCCCTGCATTACATGGTAATGCATAGGGAAAGTATTGTTACTTTCCCTGCATTACATGGTAATGTATAGGGAAAGTATTGGAATCATGTCGAAAATCACAACTCGAGTTTTCGACGGATCTACACGTTTCGAGACCTCTAGAATACGAAAAAACGATTTTTCGCGAGACGTCTGTCTGTGTGTCTGTGTGTCTGTCTATCTGTGTAGATTTTGTATCCACTCTAACTAAAAAAGTAATTGACCGAATTTCATAAAATTTGGTAGGTAAGTCACTTGTGGGCGAATCTGGTGCTGATTACTTTTGGGTACGATTCGGTATAAAAGAACCCGCCTTTTTTTGCGAAATGGCCCGCAAAAGCTTGTATCCACTCTAGTTAATAATTTGATGGACCGAATTTCACAAAATTTGGTAGATTAGTCGCCAGTGGGTCGTACTGGTGCTGATTAGATTTTGGTACTATTCGGAAAAAAATAACCTGCCTTTTTTTGCAAAATGACCCGCAAAAATCGACAAAATCTAAAATATAAACCTATGTATGCTGAAATATATCCATTAAATGCTTGTTTTATATACGTAATTTTTAACGAAGAAAATAATAAGACAAACCCGATTACACTAGGACTAACCGTTCTGGAGATATTTTTGTTTTTTTTTTTGTTTTTTTCTCTACGCCACCTTTGAAATTGAGTCCAGTTACCAAATGAGAACGAAAATTGAATTAATAGTGAATTAAATTTAATTAAAATAAGAGAATGTGTATATAAGTTTGCAGGGAAAGTCATGTGTTGCCCACATCAGATTTTTGATTTTTATAAACAGAGCGTTTCACAACTATTGTTGTCATAAACATTTGCGATTAAAATGAAATTATTATTGAAGTTGATAATTATATACCGTATTATTAACAATTATATTCTTATAAATAATTAGCAGAGTAATTGCCAAAACTAATTTTTCGTGATCACAACTGTTAGAACTTTTTGCCTGTGATATATCTGTTTAGTCATTTAATGTGTTTACATTTTAAACCGCGTGCGTTGTACAATCAGTCAAATCTTAAATTAAATATTTTTAACTGGTTATTAATACCGCTCCGATTCGGTTCTTTGCAATATTAATAAATTTCACAAAAGCAAAAAACGATTTCACAGTACTAAGAATGGAAATCAAAAACGCTTTACAGCTGCTGGTAAGCTGTCAGGTTTAGGGACGGAGGAGAAAATGTACACCCATAAAGTTGGTAAAAGGGGCGTCAGCACGCTACACTGGTGTGGTGAAAGAGCTCCCGAAGAGAACTCTGGAAGTTGGCGAGTGCTAGCGAGCAAAATGCCAAGCCTCAAAGGATGTATTACGCCTGCGTAGGAGGCTTGTCGAAAGAAGTAGGAGGCATTTCGGAGGTAGGCGAGCGTCAACGAATCAATAACGAGATAGTATCTTGAAATATAATATATGAAATAAGTACTTATATGAAACTACAATAAACTCGCACTTTTAAAAGTGTGGTGATTTATTTAAAATTTACACTTAAGGGGTAGAAAACACCATGCGAGACCAGGTCTTTTGAATTTTATTCCAAAGATTAAACATTGACCTAATATATATGAAGACTGGCACATAATTCTGTATTTTGGATTATTCGGACTGGCACATAATTCTATTGCTCAGAATGACTGGGAATTTTGTCGCTTCTTTTGCTGACATTTGGAGTCAGACTTTGTTTTTTTCTACGACATTTTCACTACTCAAAACGAATAACACTGCTTGAAAACACGACTCTCTATCTTAACAACACTGCTGGAAATTCACACTCACTCTCTTTGCTTCTGGACAATCATGTTTCTTTCTCTCAACGTTTCTGGACAATGATCACCTGAATATTCATTAAATTATCCCCTTGTCGCCACTTTATTTTGTCTGAAGTCCAGATACGCTCTCCTTGCTCTCATTGGTTGCTCCTCAGTGAAATGTCGCATCTTTGCATCATTGGCTCCTTCAGTTTCCAATGAAGTTTAGTTTAAATCTTGGCTCTAGGAGATTTTGCCTTAACCACACCTGTAATTTGTTAGACGTGTATTTATTAGTGTCATGACCTTCGGTCAAGTCTGCTATAAAACGTTGACTAAAAGTATGCTCTTTGTTTCGTCGCACCCAAAGCTTGTTCAAACCTAAAAATAGTTCATTGGTATTCAACTACGGTCAATTCGTCTAAATTCATCGAAAATTCGAATGATAATATTTGACATTATTTCAATATTTTTCCTGTGTAATACGACCATGTATGGTGATCCTTATTATAGATTCTGTTCATGTGATTGAAAAGTTTCAAAATAAGTTTATGAGGTTCTTTTATTTCAATATCAATGGTTTTTAATCCGATAGCAATTATTTTGTGTATATCAGGGACTTGTTATTTCCCCTACAATACATGGTAATGTATAGGGAAAGTATTGGAATCATGTCGAAAATCGCAACTCGAGTTTTCGACGGATCTACACGTTTCGAGACCTCTAGAATACGAAAAAACCTTTTTTCATCGTGACGTCTGTGTGTGTATGTCTGTCTGTGTGTCTGTGCAATGTATGTATCCACTCTAACTCAAAAACTAATGGACCGAATTACATATAATTTGGTAGGTAAGTCACTTGGGTATGACTCCGGTGCTTATTAGTTTTTGGTACGATTCGTAGAAACAGAACCCGCTTCTTTTTGCGAAATGGCCCGTAAAAATTTCATTTATTTGCTCTAATTAATTGACCATATTTCACAAAATTTGGTAGATAAGTTACTTTTTAGATACTCTGGTGCTGATTAGAATTTGGTATGATTCGAAAAAGAATAATCCGCTTTTTTTACGAAATGGCCCGCAGAAATCGCCAAAATCTAGAAAAAGGGACTAACCAGTGTATTCTCAAATGTATCAATTAAATTCTTGTTTTATACGCAATTCTTGAAGATGAAAATAATGTAACACACTCCATTATACTTTTGGACTAACCGTTCTCAAGATTTGAGATTTTTTGCATTTTTGTTACGCCGATTTCGGAAAAATATCCAATTACCAAATAAAAACAAAAATTGAATTAAAAATGCAAATTTAGCGTTATTTGGTTCAATTAAACTCAATTAATTGTATCATTAAAGAAATAAAGAAAATATGAATTTGAGTCTGCAGGGAAAGTCATGTGCTGCCCACGTCAGATTTTTACATTTTACACGTATTTTAATTTATGCGCTAATAGTATTGATTTATTTGCTATATGTTAAAAAAAAAATTAAAAATGTATGCTTGAGGATTTTACTTTGTATGATCCCCCGTACTGTGATCATTGTAATTGGGCGTGTTCCGTGATCTATTACTGACAGAAATAAATAATAAATAATTATGTTAAATCATGGTGTTAGTGAGAAAAAGATATAACTATGAAAGAAAAGCTGAACAGTACCATAACGGCTTTAAAATTAAATCTAGGTGTTACTAGTGTTAGCAACTTTCCACCTGTTCTCATTTGGCACAACAGAAATCATAGTATTTAGTAGTATATGCGTTTTTGACGAGCGTAGTGTTTAGTAGTATATGTATTTTTTTTATGGACGACCAAAACAAAGTCCATTCTATTAAAATGAACTGTAACTGGCTCAAACGCTCATTTTTAAACTACGCATGCTCACTATGCTTCTTAAAAATAGAATGTAAAAAAAAAGTTAAAAATGATTCCAATAATAAGCTTCACTGCCCTATTTTAACTTTCTCATATTATGTAATATAGTGTAGAGAAAGTACAGTTTTCACAAAATTTTCAAAATAGAGATTGCGATGCCAATATACGTTTTCAAACCTCCCGAACACGCTTTGACAATAAAACCTATAAATTTTTCTGTGAAACCTAGAACTGGATGGAATAACTTTAAATTCGACCGAAACTTTGAAATTTATTTAAATTTTAAATTTTTTTAACATGGGGGCATAGAACAAAGTTTGACATAATGGTTCATAAATGGGCTTATTTATGGCTTAGTGTTCATGAGACTTATTAGTTTGAATCATTGTTGTGAAAAAAAAAACCGCTATACAGATTTTTTTCGTTCGGGTAGTCATTAGATCCCTTCGAAGAGGACAGTTACCCCCCCCCCCAGAGGTACATTGTTAAAGATAGTACCAATCGAAAGATTTTTTCAAGCCCTTTAAAGTGAAAGGTAGCACGAAATAATTTTAATCATTTGATTCATGACACAGATTTTTCAAAAATGTTCTTATAAAATTTGAAAAAAAAAAGCAAATAAAAAGGATTCTGGTATGAGAAAGTGGAGTTGAGTTACACTGCAGTTAATTTTTTACATGGATGAAGAAACAAAACACATACCATGGAGTTAGAGAGTTACCCTTTATTCCCATGATGCATGCAATAATAAAACGCACATATGTGGAACGCACTACACATTCTACAAGTAACAAGTAAACGACAACTTTTAAACAGTTAATCAAAACGTGTTCACTTGTTTGGATTATGATTTAAATGTGCTTCTGCATATTAAATACGTTTTACCGAATTAAATGTGTTACTTTGCTTTCATTGTTTGTCTGCATTCTCATTTGTTTAATTTACTCGTAATATTTAAATTCTAAAAACGCCGATCCAGTGGTCGAGCGGTCAGGGGCATGCGCTTCCGTCTGATCGCTGGATTACCGGGTTGCGGGTTCGAATCCCACCAGCGGGAATGGATGTTGTCATGTCGATGTTAAGTCAAACTTCCGCCCTTCGGGGAGCATCTATAAAAGTGAAGCTGCAAATCTTCTCCCCTTCGCCATAGGATACCGTGGGGGGCTTGTGGACGTGGTGCGTAGGCGCCCCTTCACCACGGGGGAATTAGTAACGAACGAACAAAATTCTAAAAACTTACATACTCTTTTATTTTAGGATTCTTAACCTTTAAATGTGCACATTTTTCTAGAACTTTCAATATTATTTAGACATTTGTTTATGAACCTAGAACTTATGGGGAAATACTAAAAATATTCTTTTTCACATATTTGGATTTTGATTTACAAATATTAGTGTTTGCAGATCTGCAAAGGTGCTCATTCACCTGACATTTGAGCATTATAATGAAATTAGACAACTATGCACAAAATAATTCTCTGCACAGAAACAAAATTAATAATTTTTCATTAGACCTCATGAAACGCTTTGAAGCAATTTTTGTCTTTATTTAAACACAAGTTAACCATGCATTTTTCATATGCCCCGTAATTGTAGCTTCGGCAGTTGGGAAATTTGGATTATGTTCTTTTTGCTGAAACTTTGAAGTTCAATTTGAGAGAGAGATTTAGCATGCATATGTCACTTTGCACATATGCAAAGCTGCGCACTAAGGGGTTAAATATTGAAATTATTTTTTATACTTCTAATTTCGTAATTTATTTGTTGAGTTTTTATTTGAAATCTTTCACAGCTCGCATATTTCGGCCAACGGCCGTACCGTGCTGAAAACACCGGTTCTCGTTAGATCACCGAAGTCAAGCAGCATCGGGCGCGGTTAGTACTTGGTGGGTGACCACCTCGGAACACCGCGTGCTGTTGGCCATCTCGGGTGCGGTATCCCCGTGGTTTGCGCGCTAGATTTGCACGCTACCACAAATGCCGCCGTGTTCATGCGGAGTACGATCACGTTAAACATGTGGGTCCGTAAGTCCTTCCGAGAGGTTGGTGGTAGGGGAAGGAGGGTACGGTCCCTGTGGATGCCTCCCCCACTGGGTTCCGGTCTAAATTGGGTGGCACTTCCCGGCCGTCCATACAGTTACCTTACACCTTTCTGGTAGGTCGGACGGTCTGGGTCTCAACAACAACAACAGCTCGCATATTTCATACGTGCTAGTCCAATCAAAGGGCAACTTTTGCTAATTAAATTAATGTTTTCTATTTATGAGTAAAAGTAATAAGTATTGTTTCTGAATTGTAGAACAGGGTACATAATATATGGAGACAAAAATATACTGTAATGCAAAACAAATATGAATATGTAGAAATATTCTTTATTGTTTGAGTTCTAATTTGTATGGCACTGATAATTTTTTATGCAAAATTAACAGCTCATATACCATTTTGTTAACTTAACTCGGGCCTTTTGTCATAGAAATATATACAGTGCTGTGGAACTTATACTCCAGCGCCATCTGAAGTACTGTGTCAAACGATTTTGAAGATTATTTTCTCAAACGATTGTAACGGGATGGAGTTTTAACACTTTCCATTTACCTCCATGCATCAAATAGTATGAAGATGTA